>JAUMHA010381539.1:0-12452 GCA_032359765.1 Saxidomus gigantea
GGGTGTGCAACATTAAAGCCTGTATCTAACGGTAATTATACCATGAACATTCCATGATGATTAGTTATACAACATGTAATAGTGGTTGTACAAATCATTTACCTACTATTTCAGACTTTTTCATATTTTTCCACTCAGCTTTTTCATGTAAGAGCTGCTTCGTGCTGTATTATTAAAAGATCTGAGTTTTCGTGCTGTATTATTAAAAGATCTGTAACTCAATCTGCTTTAGCACACCTCCTGCAGTGAGACTTTGTGGTAATTTTTTTTGCTGTTAAAATTCATGAATAACAAAACTAAGAGTGTTCCATGGTACGTACACACATGTTGCCTACTGGAAAACATGGTTCAGATAGGAAAGTTAACATTTTTTCATGTATTACATTAATTTTATCTATCAATCTATCATCTATCGATTACAAAATCGAGTCCAAAGTCTACTGAAATAAAGGCAGTAAAGTTCTGTTACCCAAGCTCAAAGTGACACCCAGTGCCCATGGTACCATGACTCATGTCTATGGTATGATTCTGCCTTTGAAGACATTATGCTCAACTGAGCAAACGAAAATTGTTTTGAAAAACTTGTGGATGGTAAGCAAGCAATTAACTTACTAAGGCCTTGTGTGGAATTAACCAGGCCTAGGTACGGCATCTTCTCAACTGAAGAGCTTTTATACAGGAGTGTAAATTTTATGTGTCTCACAAAGGCAACTCAATAACATTGCATGTGTCTGGTTTACTTACATCTGTCTGAAAACTGTGTGGATCATTCTGTATGCATATTGACCGACATTCCTAAATTAAGTAGCTTATGAATAAATGAAAGAAGAGCTCATCATTACATTTTTGATCAATAACAGCCTGTTGCCCTTGACATGTTTTTATTTGTCAGGGTGACAAGCCCGATGCTTTTATAGCATTTTATTGTGTGTACTCAATAAACTCTTTCAAACTCTTTTTATGATCATAGTTATTTGCCCACTCCTTCCAGGTCTCCCCGGTACTTTAGTCATTTTGAACACAACCAGTTCAAAGAGGTATTTTCCAAACTGAAACCGTAAATGTAGAGATCAGAAACCCAACAAGAAGTAAACCATCCCAAGCCCTTACTGTCTTTTGGTCTTATGACCTAAAAGCTACATGCAGGTAAAATGATCATGGGTGTTTCCTTCTACATTTTAATAAATGAAAAAATCTACCTTTGTGAAAAGCTTTACTAGTAATTTACACAGTGTATTCATAAGTTTTGTCCTACTAAAGAGGAAATGACAATTCACATGTTCTACTTCTGTGCAAAATATTTCACTACCTGTCTACTGTATTTGCATAAAGCAAATTTCGCGGAGTTCAGGCATATATTACATTGTTATCATCAGCCATTCTTACAAAGTTTTTATGTAGTGAATGGCGTCTTTTTGTATGTAACTGATATATGTCTATATCATAACAAGCTACGGTGTTCCTTTACTAAAACTTTGAATAAATAACAACATATATTTTGACCAATATTCAAGATGATTGGGGGTCAAATGTGGTCTCTGGAGTGTTCATAAGATAAGTGTGAACAGACAGACAGTCAACTGACAACAGAAAAATGACAGACATCTGGCAATCACAATTTATCACCTTTCAGAACTTTGTGCTCAGGTGAGCTAAAAATTGTTTCTATGGTTTATCAATTAATGAAAGACAATCATCTAGTTTGATTTTATTTCTTTGATTTTGTACTTTTAAAGTATTTATAAAGCTCAGAAATAACCTTAAACAGATACAATAGTGTTATCAGTACCCAGATGAATTACTGCCCTAATTTGATTCCCTGAAACTCATGAGATTCCGATGTTATCAGCTACGGAAGCTGCTTTTAAGTATAAAGTGACTTTATAAAGTTAATTTTATGAGTTTTAATTATTGAAGAATGTCTGACACTATAAATGAATGCTAAAAACTTGCTTCTCGGAAATGCTGAAAGCTTGCTTCTCCGAAAACAACCCATGTGTAAACTAGCATACAAAGTTACCATCATCTATAGATAATTAGGCAAGTGCTAAAACTGTCCACCATTCTGACAATAAGACTTAAGTTGTTTATGTACATATGTGGTGTACTTGTTACCTTTGACCACTGGTCACTGCCCGGTCAGTCATACTATTATGTAAGTGCTTTAGTGCAACAACAAATAACATGCTACATAAATATATACTTGACAGGTCAAAGTTCGAAACTCTATTATAAACTTACATCTTCCAATAACTGAGATCTAGGAATGGACTAATTTGGTGTTCTAATAATTTCTGTGCTGGTTTATCACTGATATGCGAGACGTTTGAACCCTGGCTATTTTCAGTATCGGACTCCTCACTGTCTGTCATTGGTTGACTGAACAGGTCTGATTTATCCAAACTGTCTTCATACCCTGAAATACAACAAATCATTTTATTATATTAAACCCTTAATTCTAGAAGATGAATATTTATACGATGATAAAGAATTTTAAATATGCTCTCTAAAAACAACAACAACAAAAACACACAAGAGGGTTTCACACTTCTTTTAAATCAAGGGGTATAACTCTGCAGGATAAATGGGAAAAAGTCTATACAGCTACCTTTCACTTGAACCAAGTTTCATTACAATACCTCCAAACCTGTATACTATGCTATTTGTAACATGTTATCCAACCGCCCACCTAACACATGGTACGATAACCCCTACACACCCCATTCAAACACTGATCTGAAAAACCGATCCTGAATCAAAACCTTCATTTTTTCAACAGTACATGTATTTCATGTAATTTATGGCAGGGAAATTTCCTATCATTATTTATTTCTGGCAAAGACCAGTACTAGATCCCAATCTTCAATAAGAAACTGCCAGCTTTCTCACACAAAGTGTCAGAAGGACAGTAGCATGTCTCGAACCCATGACCCTCAATCATAGAAAGGTTAAGCTATAAGGTGTCAGCAACGTTCATCACTAAACCATAGAAGCGGGTTGAAGAAACTTTCATCCCTTCAACCAAAATATAAGTGATGACATGTAACAGCAATGCCATAAATCTTTCAGATTTTTAAGAAACAAATTCAATTAATTGTGGGATAAAAATAATTCTATGGATTTTCTTTGGTGCATGAGAACCAAGTAAGGTACAAGCAGCAGTGATATTGATCAGTTCTCTCCCACTTGCACACCACTCTACCAGACTATAGATTTCCACATGCTTTCAGATGCCAGACAATTGCAGGCCTGGCAAATCGATACATGAAAGTTCATTGAAAACTGGGATGGAAATAGGACAACGGGGGTGATTATGGATGTGCGTCAAGAAAAAACAAGTAGTATTTCCTGGTAAACAACTTAGGTATGTTCAATACAGAGGAGTTGTTATTCCATTATAAAAAGCAATCATTACATATGCGTGCACATAAAAATAAAGCAATTATTATATTATATGCCTTGATCATAATGCATAAATTTCTGGCCCATAAATTTTGCTGTTTATAAACAACAACAAGATGTTTATAAACAACAAGCAACAGATTATATAGGGCTATTCAGTCAGATCCGGTGTTGACATCCTCATATCAGCATTCACTTAACAAAAACTCTATCAACAGCATTAAAATATTCCCTCAAAAACCATAAGGCCAAGATACCCTGAGTCAACAGTTAACATCTGCAACAATCTTCAATCTATACATCATATTACAAACATCACTTGCCTGATGTAAGCTGTTACCTCTTACATTTTTGACACCTTATAACATAGTTTCAAATTCCTACAACAAACATTGTACCAATTTTCACAAGATTGGGAACAAAGTGTGGCCTTTAGAGTGCATTATGACCTGAAGATCATCATTCTGAAAGTGTTCAAATTCTGACCTCTATTTTCATCATGAATTGGCACACAATTTTGCCTATAGAGTGTTCGCAAGACTTTTCTTTGATTTGACCACATAACCTAGTTTTAATCTCATGTGATCTACTGTCACATTAAACACAAAAATCATGGTGAGAAATCATTTATAATAAAGTAATTTCATGACAAACAGACAGACAAAAAGAGGTGTTCCCTAGGTGTTGTCCTGCTGCCTGACAAGGCGTTGACACAAAAACACCGGAAAAATTACAGATAATTTAATGGTAGATCAGTCTCACGCATGAACAATTTGTGAATTGCCGAAACATGACTTTTCTCACACCTTGTTGTTTGTCAGTTATTTTATGCTGGTCAAATAAAATTCATTTTACTGAGTTATGAAAGGATATAAAAAGGTCATTCACAATTTACTGCTGGTTACATTTTAATATCTGGTCAATTCATTTCCATTTCAAGCAAGAACTCCTAAGGAAACTCCAGAGGGAAATATAGAGTCACTGACCTATGACCTTTCTCCTGATGACAAAGGTCATGCAGGGTCAGAATATGGCAGTGTGAATGTCCTATAGCGCAGAGCAATGCAGCTGCAGTGAGAGGTCACAGTGAGAATGTTGTTCATTACTGACAAGCTAGGGAGTGACAGTGTAAGACGCAAATAAAATGACTTGCCAAGCACACTGTACTGGGTGGCGTTGTTACAATGTTAACTAAGTTATCCAGAGAGAATGTTTCTTGTAAATAACAACACCATTAAAAGCTGGTTTTTATATTCTAAACAGGTTTCCACATCTGCAAATATAATTAGGTATTTGCATTCTGTCCTTAGTGAAGCCTAAAGTTCAATGCACACACATAGTCAAACCGGGATTATGGGTCATTCACCTTGCAACCTAATGATGCGGAGGAGGGTCACTTACATTCAATGGTCCATTACTCATTCTAAGGTAAATGTCTACTTTCGATTTTAGTATACATGTAAAGTGGAGTTTACCCATACTGTTCTACAGAATATAGAAACATCTCAAGGAGTGATAGCAATACCAGACTTTCTTGTTTCAAAAAACAGTATGGATGAATACCTGGTATTTATATAAATTTAGTGGGTAGCTTTACTTGTCATCAAATGAAAAGTGTATATTTCTAAACAAAATGTCATATTACAGAGTGCTGCTGGGAACTGACTGTGGCATTCTATGAACTGTTTTTAACATAGTACAAGTTTGTAGACATTCTATGGCATTGAGAACAAAAGTAACAAGGAGAAATTTGCTGTTTTCATTGGATAATGCTAGTAAACCTGGCAGGTTGGCAATGTGGAATTTAGAATAAAAGAAAAAATGTCAGTTGACATAATACAGGGTTTCCTCATTCTATGGAATCTAGAACAAAACAAAAACAGGAGAAAATACATCATTTTCATTGCAGTTCACTCAACACTGCAGGGCAAATATATCTTGACAGGATGCTCCAAACCTCATCATGTTAACAGGCTTAGAATCTCCAGCTTCCTTGGCCAACATGTAATGGACATGTATTGATTATCAAAAGGCATCCATGAGTTCATTGAACTTTCCAGAAGAATGGGGGCATGGATGATCACCATAATTTGCAAAGAAGTGTGTTAATTAGGTGTTGAAACAAACCACCATTACTGTCTAAAGGTTGTAGAAATAGTTGCTTGATGGTGTAAAAAAGACCAAGGGGAACCAGCTGTCATAAATCTTAATAATGTAAAAGGGATTTTCTGTTTGTGTGTCTCTAAGGAAACTGAAATATTCATTATTAGGGCTGTAGGTCAATCCTTTCCACAATCAAGCAGTAACATTTTAAAGACAAACTTCTGTTCAGCCAATTATAGAATTTTAGAATAATTATGTAAAATATTAATGAATGAAATCAGTTTTCATGAAAAACCGACACTTGTGACAAATTGATTTTTTTGTATTCAGACCTAATGAAAGAATCTGTTCATACTTTCACATTCAGATGATTGGATAAAAGTGTGAGCATGAGAATTCAGTCAATAACCTAAGATTCCCCACTTGCGACCAAGTTTTTATATCCAAACAAAATCCTACAGGGGACCATTATTATAAGGGATATTACGTTTTTGTAATATAATGAAATATAAATTCACATTTGTTTTTCCCCCTCTTTTCAGAAAACTCCCAAAAGTCCTAAGGAAAAATCAATTCTGCTATGGTGTTGAATTTGGGCCAATCCCTCTCATTTAAAAGTGACCTAGAAACTTGATTGAGTCAGCTTTGACATACCGATTATATATCAGGTATATATTTTAGCCCTTTGGCTATGAACGTGATCTATCTATATAGACCTAGATGTCAAAATTGTATGTCAAAAGAGCATCAGCTGTGTGTGTTATTAACACAGTGTATCAACCACATGATTGTTATTTCGAGCGAGAGCTATGACGTTTAAAACAAGCTGTCTATGCAGCAATGAAAATCTTTTATGGGCTAATAAAACAGAACTAGAAAGGCTCAAACCCCAGACCTTAGCCTAGTGGCATCAGACATACCCTGATCTGGCAAGTTGTAGAAGTTAATCAATGCCTTGTGTTGTCTGCAGGCCATCATAAAATCCAATCAAAAGTGACATGTCTTTGCTGATGACACAAGGGTTTTTATCTCCACATCTGGGCTTAGGCATGCTTGATACAATTTGGTCAGTTACATCTCTTAATGATACAAGTTGTGCACACCCTCTACTTGAAATTGAATACATTTAAAGACAAAATATTGTCGACAGATAGATTGTGATCACATTAGCTTATAGTGACCGTAGCATCATGATTATGACGAGACAGCCTAGCATACCTGATAATTCTTCTGGAAGTGGACTTGGAATGGAGGAAAAATTCTGGTGTAACTGTTGTTGTTGTTGTTGTTGCTGCTGCTGTGATGCTGATGATGAGCGATGTTTGGTTTTCAATGGGGATTTATACTTCTGCATAGTGGGACTGAGTTGCTTCTTCATTTTGTGGGTGGATTTTGTTCCAGGCCCTGCGCGGGCATCCACTACCTGAAATACAAAACAAGGCATTCAGTGATACATGTACTTCAACAACATGGCACTTCCCCCTTGGCAAGTAACAGACAATTTTCTTAACAAGGGACAAAAGCTCTACCATGAGGGATTTTTCAAGAGCTAATCCCTACTGTCTGATCATGATCTGCACTGAATGCTTTTCAGTCAGTAAATTTTCTGCTAGGTCCAATTACATGATTAACTCTACATCCCAAACTGAAACACGGACAAGTCATTTTTACACAAAGGGTCAGGCTTAAACTTCTACTGACTACTGCTTTGATCAGAAAACTGTTAACTAGAAAAGACTTTACTGACAAACATTTTACTTATTACATGTCATTCTACAACCTTAAGGTACAGTAACTTTTAAATGACAGTTGTTATGCATAAATCATACACTCAAAAGTCAGAAAATTCTCCTGACGCAGCATTCTTCTTCCAACCTATAAAAATTCCATCATAAAATCAATCGTAATATGATGTCAACACTCTTTTTAATTAATGCATATTTAATGAAGATCAATGATGGATCTATAAAACTGATTAGTCATAACAAAACAATGTTTCATCTTGATAGATATTAAAACAGGCTTTCACTGACTTTTTCCTTGTCCCTTTTAGACAGATTGTCTTTATGTACCGGTATGTTTAACAACAAGACTATGACAGTATCAACTTGCTTCAACAAGAAATTTCAAGACCGATTTCACAAGAAGGTGTTGTGTTTGCTGAGCTTGTCAAAGAACAAACACTACATGACTGTTATGTCGTCAATGAGTATCTTGTAGGTGACATCTTCTAGCACAGACAGACTGGAGAGAGACATCGTACAGGGCATTGACCAGCCCTGTATGCTAATACTAGACAGTTGAAAGGCATATTAGTCATTGGCCATGTACTGTGAGCATCATAAAGTTCAAAGGCATTTTGTTAAAAGAGCATAGTGGCAAAGACAAAAAAATATCAAGAGAGGTAACTTCTTCAGTGAAAGGTACTTCTGTTAGTATACATGTAAGTTGTGAATGCACATTTTTGTAGTTTCCAACTTACAACTTGTATTTAATCTTACCAAAGATATGGCATTCATGATATCAGATAGGAATCTTGGTTAACAGGCTTCCAAATGTTAAATCTTAGTATTAAAAGGCCTATAGCAAATAAGGCAGACAATGGATATGAAACTGAAAGTACTTTAGATACATGTACCGCAGTCTTTGTGACATTTAAGTAATGATTTCACAGACACTTAATAACTTATCGATGATTATGATGAGATATTAGACATCAAATACTTAATCAATATACAAATGTACTGATAAATCATAAAACCAAAATTTGTAATAAATCAATAGTACACAAAAGGTGATGTAGTTAAAGAAGATCGATATAATGGACAGATAGATGCTGTATTACCAGTCAGGGGAACCAGTCAATGGTAATACATCAATAATTTAATAACAAGAGTACTGCAGTCTGTGTTGTAACTATCATGCATTCAAAATAACTCAAGAATATCATTAATTCAGATACGGTGGTCTATTTGCCAATATTTCCTGATAAGTTTTCATTGGCTGGACACACAAAAGGCTTTGTTCACAATGGAGATATACATGTATAAAGAAGACGGCCATGATGACCCTAATATGGCCAGCAGTTCTAAAAAGAATGCTATTCTCGACTTACAAACAAAAATGAAATGTTAGTGCAAATAGTTCAAAAAGTTTAACAGTGCCCAAATGCTTCAGGGAGAGAGAGTAGAAATTTCAGCTTGCATAATAAAAACTTGAGGTATACTCTCTGGGCTTACTCATGCCACTAGTAGGGTTTTGAAACATTAGCTTTATTATAGGACAATTTACTGGTTCAAAACTGGGTCGGTTAAACTACTCTTGTTTTGTTTACCTTCTACACAAGTCATTGTCAAGTGGATATATTTATCTCAAATGTACTTACTATCATTTCAACTATGTGCAGAATGTTTTTGCAAGATATGATTTATTTTTAGAAGTGAGTTAAAATCATTCATAAAGTAATATTAATAAGAACCTCTTGCATTAATATTTTTCAGGTATCAATCAATGTCTTTTGTCAATTTTTTTTTATGCTTATGTATCATTCTCAAATCTCAAACATATTCTTTTAAACTTCAAATTTTCCCTTGATGCATTATAATTCTATTGTGCCAAGTCAGCATACATACAAAAGATACAGTAATTAGGTCATCAAGAGTTGTAACATTCTTTTCATTCCCAAAGCCATAGGAGTATGAAATCTTTTGAAAGCAATCATTGAAAAGAGCAGAATTCTAGTCTAGTTGACCTATGTGTGGCCATATGAATAGGAGGAGCATAAACCATCAAAGGTGAAAGCATCTCAACTTTTACCTGGCCACGAAAATGAAACCAGTGCAGATCATGATCAATACATTGGTGCTGTTCAATCATGATCATTACTGTTTGCTTCAGTCAGAAAATTTTCAGAGTCTTTCCTTTGAACAATCATTGAAAGAAGGAAAGTGAATTTTAGAAATTTGGCTGGGTAAGGGTTTAGTCATGATTATCAGCAACTCCATATTCAACTGCTTGAAGCATTAACTTGCCTACTACACACTTATAGCTAACTACCCACTTAATTGTAGCACTGTCTATTGTAGAAATGGAACACCAGAAACTAAGGTCAGGTGAAAATCTTTTGTCCATTCTCAAATGATAATGAACAAAGACAATACTAAAGCAACAACACAGTACATCCATTCTCTTTGTTTGAAAATGCCAGTAAGGCTGGCTTCCATGTAATGTAAACATATTTTGTTTACATTTTATTGCTATTTGGCATAAAACCCTTCAGTGTAATCATAAACTAACAAACACATCCACATCTGAACTGGTCATTAAAAACTGACCTTACTGACCAAACAATTGCAACTGTTGTACAAGAAGTACATGATGGCAGTAATATAGCTCACCCAAAAGAGACAAAGAACATTCTGTTACCCAGGTCTATGTTTGAATACATTCCAAAAGCATTAGTTTATTTGACTTCTTGACATGACCCAATTCCAGTCTAGAATTTAAACTATTATCAGTATGTTTCACTGGGCCCAATCATATACAGGCATTACTTAAAAATATTGACACATCTTTCACAGTCAGAGAATTATCATAATTAAAATGTTTTCATTGATAATTTTGAATAAATCATGGATCTTTGTATCATTACCCCTTTGGAGGCCTCCTAAACTGACCACAGATGACCAGTGGTGTTTGGTTCAGAAGTTCACAGACCTTTCCATGTTGGTCATGTATTATAGACATGCCAATACTTTCAGATAATTACCTTGAAATACAGGAAGATTGATCCTCCCAGCATATGAACATAATTTATACAGATCTGATGCACTTAGATGAGATCAGTTGATGTGTAGAACATGTACCAGCATCTTAACAAGACATAAAACCACTTTCCAATGTAAGGCACACATCAGAGATATTCAGAAAGGAATGCAATCTGTAACTAATAGCAACAGAACAAGATTTCTACATGACTGCCCCTAACACAATCTTTTGGTTCATGTTTGCATAAATGCTATAATCCATTCAAGGGGATACTTGTTACAAAGCTTTGTTTGATATGTATAAGGCATGACATACTGAACACACAATACAGTAAGCATATCATATTTATGGGACATCTAGAGCATTGTATGATTTTACTGAAACCCCTAAAAATACATAAAACTCTTGTGCATTTGCAGCTTTCATAGAATACTACAACAACCCCCTCTCCTTCTCTACAGTCCCTTACAGCAATTAGACTTATTACTACAGTTATCATAAATAAAACCTGGCCTATATCAGACACTTATTTGTCCTACACAGGGGTTTTATGTCAAAAAGAATATATATCATAGGAAAGAAATTATGAAGTTGTCAAGACATTCATGACAGTTCACATCCTAAAACAGAGAATACTCCCTATTCATGAATGTTCATTACAAATTTTCAGAAAAAAAATCTTTAAATTAAGATTAACATTTTCCAGATGGCAAATAATTATGAAAGTGGGCCACAATAATAATATTCATGAGCAAACAATGTCAATAGTAGATTAACCTAAGCATATGACCTAACTGTATTTATTATCTAGGTTTCAGAAATGAGGAAGTTGTACACCTAGTTACAAACAGTTCATATCATGTCACATCAAAATACGGTGAAGTAAGTACACATGAAATCATGCCCTTAAAATAGACATAATCATATCTGTATATTATCAGTCTGTCTATACAAAATTTCTATGTAAGTAGTTATGTTACCTTACCAGGTAAAGGTACATGTAGATCAGAACAAAAGAAGTGGGAGTATTGCGTATTAATGTAGGAAAATAAAGGGAAGAACTTAGGAAAATAAAGGGAAGACACCCCTCTTCCTTTCTTTGAAGAGAAAAATGAGTTACTAATCACTTGAAAATCAGTACCAGATTAATGGGTATAACGGCCTGGCAGATTTATCTTAACCATGTGTATAGATAGCAGAAGGCACATGCCACTTCTATATATCAATCAACTAACCATTTAATTATCAGCATGAGGTGTGATTAATAGTGCAGATTTCACACCTAATATAAATCTGCAGCCACATCTGTGCCAAAGGTGAGAGACTGGCACATGCACTATGTCCTAGGGGCAGTGTACCAGTTGCCATCATAACTTAGAAATGTTATCACTTTTCAATCTAAGGATTTACAAGAATATTTGTTATGCCTTACTACACGTCATATGACATATTTTTGACCAGTCTGCAAGAATGGCTAGAGGCTATGATTCATAAATTGAATCCTCAATGAAGAGCAAGCAAACAATGAACACAGCCCCTACCATGAAAAGATTGGAACTTATCAAACATTCTCTATTTATTTTGCTACTATACAACTGCCTGTGATTTTCCCCCAGCTAAAAATCTAGGTCAGTGTGTCAATTGCAGGCAGAGCTGATGTATTACAACTTCTTGAAAACAAACACCAGGGTTTTTATATGTATTGAGTGTTTTCATGAACCACATGATAATAATCAACACCAGGTATTTCCCAGGATTCTTTGGAAAGGCATGATAACTTTTTATGGTTAATCATGTCCCTATCAAGATAATAATGTAAATTCTTTCTGTGCAGACAACCAGAGAAATATGTCTGTGAATGTTTTTCCTTCAATCACACATAAACAAGCAATTTGGAGTCATAGTATTATCTTTTTGTATTTAATCAAAAACACCATCATTTTTTTTTTCATTGTACTATGCAGAAATCACAACATGAACGCCTCCTTATGGATTTTGCTTCATGTCATGGACAGTTAAGACATGTCATATTTAATTCTTTAAAAATGACATTGCATGTAACATGTATATTTTTGGTGTTGATAGATTTTGTAAGGGGAAAAAGGCCATGAAACATATGAAGAACAGGAAGCAACTGTAAGCCCCATCTTCCTCATTTAAATTTGTTTCAGAGTACCAAC
>JAUMHA010381550.1:0-25170 GCA_032359765.1 Saxidomus gigantea
AAGCTATGAATACGTACCTGCGTTCATCGTGTTATGAACAGCGGGCGCTGGGGCAGAAATAACCAATCAGAAAAGAGGATTTGTGTGAAATGATTGCAAGTTGTAATTATTTGTAAATAACTGTTTTCTCCTCTTTTTGACTGCGCGAATTAACTCTCTTCTACTGCGATATTACAACAAATAAAGAAACGACGATGCTAAGTTGTTCGAGCACCAATATACGCTGGGAACGCGTGTCTGGTCTGCAAGCTAGCAGACCTATCTTTTGGGTATATATATATATATATATATACTGGCATTTTAAACAATTTGGCTAAATAATCATTATCTTTGGGAAAAATTGAATTGGTATCGCAGTCAGGTAAAACAAAACTCAACAATTTGTTAGGTACCAGTATGCATGGGAGTCATACTGGGGTCCTGGCGAGTTCACCAGGGAAGAAATCCCACGGTCGGTCGGGACTATAAACATTAAAAAAAATAAACAGTGTTATGCAGTGTAATTGCAGTACAGGAAATTGTCATGATTTAATAGTACAAGAATGTGACAAGTATGTTTTAGCCAGTTGTGATATTGTTTCATCTCTCGCAAGATACATAGTGTGATTGAATAGAAAATTGTACTCAATCTGTGTTGTGATCTTGCCTCGCACTTCCAATGAGTAACATAGTCTGATTGAAATTAATGTGTACCTTACCTGTGTTGTGTTATTGCTTCATTCCTGTAACGAGAAACACAGTGTGATTGAATAGAACAATGTACCCTATCTGCGTGATGTTTTTGCTTCATTCCTGTAACGAGTAACACAGTGTGATTGAATAGATAAATGTACCCCATCTGCGTTGTGTTTTTGCTTCATTCCTGTAACGAGTAACACAGTGTGATTGAATAGATAAATGTACCCTATCTGCGTGGTGGTTTTTGCTTCATTCCTGTAACGAGTAACACAGTGTGATTGAATAGATAAATGTACCCTATCTGCGTTGTGTTTTTGCTTCATTCCTGTAACGAGTAACACAGTGTGATTGAATAGAAAAATGTACCCTATCTGCGTGGTGTTTTTGCTATAGTCCTGTAGCGAGTCATATAACTTGTGATTGAATAGAAAAATGTACCCTATCTGCGTGGTGTTTTTGCTATAGTCCTGTAGTGAGTCATATAACTTGTGATTGAATAGAAAATGTACCCTGTCTGCGTTGTGTTTTGCTTCATTCCTGTAGCAAGCATAATAGTATGATTGAATAAGAAATCGTATCTTCTCTGTGTTGTGTTATTGCTTCATTCCTGTAGCGAGTACCATAGTTCGATTGAATATGAATTGTTTTCTATTTGTTTTGTGATATTGCTTTACACCTCTTGCAAGTAACATATAATTGAATTTGAATTTGTACCCTTTCTGTATTTGGTTATCACTTCATTCCTGCAGCGAGTACCACAGTGCGGTTGAATAGGAATTAGTACTAGATATGTGTTGTGATATACTTCAAAAACTGTACATGTAACGAGTTACACGGAGTGATAAATAAAACTGTGTACTCTACCTGTGTCAGATATTGCTTCATCCGTCTCGCGAGTAATATGATGTGATTAAAGAGGATTTTGTACTCTGTGTTGTGACATTGAAACATTTCTCTCCTGAGTAACATGGAATTTGTACTTTTTCTGTCTGATTATATTGCTTAATCCTTCTAGCGATTAACAGTCTTGTTTCACAGCCATCCTGGAATAAAAATAAAAGAAAGAAAGATATATCCTACATGGCTGATTGAGTTATAATTGTAAAATCAAAAACAAGCTCTATGAAAGGTACATCTATGTGTAACAGTTTTAAAGTCTGGAATGAGAAAGCCAATAAACAAGCCTTCTTTTAAACAACGTGTGCAAAAACCGGGTTATCTTTTTGAAAGCATATGTATATAATACACTAAAGACATTTTGGTTGTCAATTCTGTAAGGAATTAACTTTTATAGAAAATTTGCGGTGAAATGATATTTCCATGGAAACTGGTTGAAACAATGAAAAGCGCCACATAGTGTAGTGGTAATTTTTTTCGTCAATTTTCATGAATATTTCAATATGTACGTCACGTCAATCTTGTATTTAACGCTAACAATTCTCCTGTTTTTCCAACTTCATTGAAGTTTCAGTGACACGAAAAGGAAGACGGTGACTCCATTTTTTAAAATGCTTTAAATGGTTTTAAAAACCATTATTATATAAAATTGATGATAGATTTAATAACGACCGATTGCTACTTCAGTTATCCTAAGAGTTGACATATTTCAGTTGCATGATACTTGTATTAAAGAATCACTTTAATGGGTAATGGTAGCACTTCTGATCAGTGGCAAACTGTTTTTATTATCAAACTGCATATGTATATTAAAAATAATTTTTTGTTGAAATCATTTTTCTATAGCTAAATTTAATGGAACTGAATTGAATGTAATTTCTTATTCGTATGTATTTTTGTGTTTGAAGAAATGTGTGTTTCAATATGCTATATATATATTTCTCACTGCATTTGTCTTCTCTTATATATATATGTCCTTAAAATTGTTTTTGGCCTGGGGCTGTAAGCCCTACGGACATAGTTAGCATAACACATTTCAAAAACTGTATATGATTTAACTGTGGAATGTGCTGATAACAACTGTAAAACTGCGCTACGAGAAAGTAGTGCAAAATATGCCTCATTAAGCTGCCGTTCGAATGTAGCATACGACAAGATCATATTACAAAAATAGATCAGTACAGAAATCTTCAAACGATTGTAGAAAAGTCCATAGCTTACGGGCTCGATTACACATTTTTTTACACGGACTCTTATTTAAAAAATTTATGCGCTGTTAATGATTACGGAAGATAATCATATGCATATCACGGAAAAGTACGGTTATTTACGGAACATACGGAGTTCGATTTAAGAATTTGTAGTTTCATATTCAAATTTATGATGTTATATCATTGAAAACCTTCTCATTTCTGAACGATTATTAGATTAGCTTTTCGAAAAGATAGAACAGACTGCAACAAGAAAGAAATACTAGATAAATGATTACATCAGAATAATTATGTAAACAAGAGACCCAAAGGGCCAAAATCGCTCTACTGGTCTGACTGGACTGTTTTGTAAAAATCGTTTGCAATGCCACCAAGGAAAAGGTAACAGAGGTCACCGTGACCTTGACCCACTGATAAAAAAACAGTAGGGATCATCTACTTGGTAAGACCAATTATCCTATGATGTTTGAAGACTGCGAGTAATATAGGTATCAAGATATTTAGTGGAAACACGTTTGAGTTCGGGTCCCTGTGACCTTTACCTTTGACCCACTGATCACAAAAACGATATGTTCATCTACTCAGTAAGACAAATCATCCTATGAAGCTTGACCACAAATAGATCTCAAGATATTAGGCTGAAAAGATTTTCAATGTTCAGGTCACTGTGACTTTGACCTTTGACCCACTAATCCACAAATTAATAGCGATCATCTACATGATACAGTTAACCTTCTGAGCAAGTTTATTGAAAGTTGAATGAAATATTTGACCCGTAGAGCGTTATTAAGGAAAAATCTTACGGAGGTAACTGTGACCTTGTCCTCTGAACCACTGACCCCAAAATCAATAGGGATCTTCTACATGTTGCAGGAAACCTGAGATTGATGAAAGTTGAATAAAAACTGTGACCTGTAGAGTGATATCAAGGAAACTTTTACGAAGGTCACTGTGACCTTGACCTTTGACCCACTGATCCCCAAAACAGTAGGAATAATCTACTTGATACAGGAAACTTCTTGGCAAGTTAATTGAAAGTTGAATGAAAATTGTGACCTGTAGATGGTTATCAAGGAATTGCTAACGGAAGTCACTATTACCTTGACCTTTGACCCACTTACCCCAAAAATAAGGAACATCTACAAGTTACAGGGGTCCTTATCAGCAAGTTATAAAAGTCAAGTTAATATTGCGACGTGTATAGTGTTATCAAGGACAAGTTTACGGACAGACGGACGGACGTACTAAAAATTGGCAGTTGTGTGGCTATTCTTTCGTTCTCTCTATTGTACTTTTCAGCCACAGCCACATAAGACATACGGAATGAATGACATCAAATATAATTAACTGTTACCTATTGTTGCCATAGTCACTTCGGACAGACGGAAGACGGACAAACCACCATGGCATACTAATAAAAACGTGATTTGTTATCATACATATGTGTACTTGTGTAGAAGTAATTACTGTGCTTTGAAAAAAAGTTTAAATAACACTAAATTTCCTCTCCATATATTCCGTATTTGTACTTTGTAAGAACAAAATCCAGTCATTGGTTTTGACTGAAATACAGAACAAGTAAATGTAGCAATGTACATGTACATTGCATACTCTTATATAGATGAAACAAGGACGAATAATTCATAATGTTCCATTCCATGTCATGGAGAACTTTGTGTTTATTCATGATATTTTTTAATAAGGACAAAATATCTGATTTGTGAGACTTGTTTCTATTGGTCCGTTTTAATATACTAATCGCTTTCATTTATGGTGTCTGGCTTTCGATTTCAATGAAACGAATACACTGGAAGCTATGTGTATTCGGTTTTCAGAGATGTTTCCAGTTTTAGGTGTTTGTCAAAGTAAAATGCTATCGTAGTACCAGCAAACCGGAAAAAGAAAATTCGAACCTTATTTCCACCAAGCAATCTGTAACCCCGGGCCTCCAGCGCTCACAGCGCTTTGATTAAGATATGGCCTCGTTGACAATTGGAATGTTAATACCTCAACTTGTTATGATCGAATAGTGAAGCTAATCTAAGGATTATTAAACTAATTATTAATTCTTTTTTTTTGACATTGATTTGTTTTCCCCTTCCTTTGTTAAGAAATTATTTTTTTTAAATTGCCTACATATCGACATTAAAGTTCTGTATCCTGCCAAGTTCTTTTCAATAGTCTGTAATGGAACTTCGGATTCATTTGGTATTCCATTCAAGAATTCAATTTTAGAAGAACTGGAATATATCCATAGGAAACAATATTAAACAAGTATTAACTCATCATTCGGAAAAGCTAGTTCCTTATATGGTAGCAGATCACTCTACGTCCTTTACCTTAGTTATACATTTTTCAGTTTCTGTAACACTTTTTTTTAACTGTAAAATTTGGTGTCTGCTCAAACTGTCGTCCATTAATTATTTAAACCTCAACGAGGAACCAAATAAACCGTAACATTATTTGTTTGATCTACCCGTATATAAGGTTAAGTTGAATGCTACGTCTAATAGTCATATCGAAACAGAACTCAATCATTAACATTCTTCGAACCTGTCAATCTATGCCATTTGAATGAGTTTGGTCTTTTATTAAGCTAGTAATACAGTAAGTTATATGAAACATCTGTTCTCTACCTAATAAAAAAATGCTGGTTTAAGCTACCGACATATTTTCACCGACTTCTAGTATTAAACATATCTCTTGCAATGATTTATATACAAATATTGGCCAAAACTTGTACCTCGACCAGAAAATTGAAACAGACAACATGAATAAAGAAGGAAATTAAACGCAGTATGTCGCTACTTACTTTCAGTTGTACTGACTACATCAATTTAATTTTGCCACAATTATCTCTTCCGATGTCCTTTAATAAACCAGTCTAGCAACTTGATAACTATGTCTCACAAATGGATAGAAGAAGATAACACGTCACTTTAAATGCACGTGTACTAATCTCTACTAAAACTAGATATTATCTCTTCTGATGGCCATAACACAAACCAGTCTAGCAACTTGAAAAGTTGGTCAACCAAGTGGACGGACGAAAGCCAAACTGCACTGTAGCTAAACCTATGTTTTTTCTTCCAATACCCTAAAGTAAGCCAGTCCAGCAACTTGGAAACTATGCCACACAAGTGGTAGGAAGCAGATCAAATCGAATTTAACTGCATATGTACTACCATAAGTATCATATTATTAAAGGGGAGCGGTGGTGTAGAGGTTAAGGTGTCTGCCGTTCATCCCGGGGGTTGCGGGTTCGAGCCCCACCAAGGTCACGACCGTACCTCCTCATACGACACCAGTACTGGTGTTTCAAGGAAGCGGACTCGAGAGTGATTCGATAAGCTACAAGCTGTCTTCACAATCCAGCAAATTTAAAAATAAATTAGTATAAAATCTCACTTGTATAATAAATTTAAGCTTATACAGTCTTTTCCTGTTTCTAAGCAATAATGGCTAGGAAACAAAACATACTATATGTTTTAACTCACAAGCTGAGCAATGGACAGCATATCTTTAGTATGCATGCACGTAATAATATATATAAAAATTGTAGAATAAAAGTTTAAAGAGATAAACGAAATGTAAATGTAAATCGTTTTCACACTAGTCAAGAATTACATTAACGATGCAGTAGCTCTCCATTACTTTGCCTTGCTCTCTTTCGCCATACATGATTCTACCTTATGTCGCATGCCCATGGATGGAGTGGCTAAGATGACGATGTTTAGAGAAGCACAATCAAACATATCGATCGGAAGGGGCTGAGCGCTGTGTTTATTTAATTTCTTATTCGTATAGTCACTGCAAATATATATCTTTTTAATATACAAGTTCTAAACATTCAAACCTGTGCAATTATAGCAATATATTTGAAGAAACAACTCAATATAAAAGTAGTCCCTTACATTTAAATTGACAGATACTAAAAGTTCAGGTAATTGTAAATGATAACTTATGGATAGAAGATATATAGTTTGGTCTTTATAGATGAAAAGTAGAACTAATATTCGTACTAAGTGCTTAAACCAAATGGTAATCAACTGCACTATATATTATTTCAATCGAAAAGCAGAGATGTGTTATGTAGTTTCTAAAATCATATATCATATAAAATGTTTAGAAATCACTTAAGAAAAAAGTAACTGACAAATGTATGAAGCGTTTTAAAACGTTTCTTCTTTGACTGACGTTTTCGTTCACAATCAATCCCTACCAATTGCATCAATAATTATTATGCGCACCATAAAATGTACGTATTTTTGGCTCTTAGATAGAAAATATCAATTACGTTTTAAATTTATAAAACATTTGAATAATAATACTTTTAATTGAATAATTGAAAACGTGTTCTCCTGTATTATGTAGGATCATGAATATTGTAAAAAAAAAATAATGGTAAAATCTTTTACACGTCCCTAACTTTGTCGTGTTGTAATGTAAATACATATGTGTGATTGAAAACCTAGCTTCTTTTACTTGTGGTTGCAATGATATAGGCCAAGCTTCAGCTGCGATGATGTTGTGCTTTAAGAGGTTTAAAAGCAGAGTCAGGCGTCTTATTCGTTAATTCTGTTTATCACACTCGTTGAAGAAATGGTTGCAGTAACTTAAATGCAGACTTGTTTAATAACTACTAAAGAGAAAATGCGACCTGCGACTTTAAAAAGGGAATTGAAACTACAGAACATTTTTTATCCAATGTACACTGTTTTGTACACTGCGCGAAACAGTACTTTATTTTTGTAGGTTTTCGGGTCCTACACTTGGCTCGGGCATCACGAGCATAGTTATGTGATACAACGTTTTTTTATTTTCATTCTGAAACATCATAATGTCACATTGTAAATGTTTATACATTGTATATGTAGCCACAATTCTTCTTTGTAATTATTATATATTCGGGAGGGCCGTTTAATCTTGTGGCCAAAACAATTTGCTATGTATATTATTGGCAATAAATCATATTTAAACTATATATATATGCAATAATTATATAAAGCCACACTGATTGTATATAATTGTTGCTTCTTAATACATGTATAAACTATAAAGTCAGTAAATTTCTCAACTAAGCTGGTATAGTACTGCAAGCATACACTAAATGGAAAAACTTTTGCAACATTGTAATTACTGGTTCGAATTTCAGTACATCATACGTGACGAGCCATTCTTGGTTCTCAATATAATCCTAGTTGTTTCTTCTAGTTTCTGTTCAAATCGCGATTAGGCATACATAACATTGTATATGATGGATCTTCTTTCTGAATTCCTAATAATTGCTTATGAATTTTACATTGATTGTATTGCATCCCATCAATATCATTGCCCTTATTACCATTATAAAGTTTCGCGTTAGTTTCGAGTCTCCAAATGCTGTGTTTTGGTCACTAATGACATTTCCATGACAATTTCTACTGGCAATGAAATGTCCTTTCTCTTCTGCATAAGCAGTTCCTCGTTCTGCAATAACGGTACACTCGCGGCAATATTCAAATGATCTTTGAACCCCGGCCTGAAAAACTGTTGACCGTTTGTTTATTATTTACATTGTGATATGTACCAGAGGAGGTTGACTGGCCTTTTTCGAGTGCAACTAGACTTCCTTGAAGAGACTGAGCAGTTGTTAGTACAATGTCAATACGATCACTTTCCTGACTTAGTTTGTGCGAAATATCATCCTGTAATGTTTTCACTTTATTGTCGATTTTTCTCATAAATTCGTTACTGGGCCTGTCTATTTTATTCTCTAATGCACTGCTGTTCTTGTCTTGGTTCGATTTTCAGAAGATGAAGCCGTAATTATAGAATGTTGGTTGAAGTATGGCTTGTCATTTACGAAGACATACTGCTAGTAGACGAGAACATGGTTCTTATATACTGATGGTCAGATTGTCTGTGGTAAATCAAGCCTTCTACAAATAAAATTCCTATAGCCAGGGACCATATAATAGCGATTGCCTTGATCCTATAGTATTGCATACATATCATATCACACAAGTAAGAAGAAATAAGTGTGGAAACAGGATGGGGATGAAAAAATGAAAATCTACTTTTTCTCGAATTTTACTTCACAACTGCTATAGATGGATAGGAAATGATCTATCTGAGAAAATGAGTACCCACAACCCTATGTTTATTTTTAAAAAAAACAATTTTCCAGTCATTTTTCGATTTTTATGTGATGTGCTGGCTGCTTATAATTTACGTAAAATAATCCGGCGGCGATGAGAGATAAGCGGTGAAGGATAAGGTTATCTATCACCGGTAAATGCTCGGAAATATGTATCTCATAGGTGATATAACGGAAGTCACTTGTTGCTAGGGTAGGTCAGTGGTTGCCAGGGAAAGCATTTGTTTAGGAAGTTACTTACTGCTTGGGAAATAAGAGATTGCTAATGAAGATGCTGGTCACTAGTTCAACTTGATGGTTTTTTGGAAGTCTCTAGTTACTAAGGAATTCACTTGTTACTAGGGAAGTCACTGGTTGCTAAAGAAGTCACTAGTTGTTAAAGGAAGTCCCTGTTTGGTTAGGAAGTCACTGGTTGCTAAGGAAGTTACTGGCTGCTAGGGAAGTAAGAGGTTGCAATGAAGATGTTGGTCACTTGTCCAAGTTCATAGTTGCTAAGGGAGTCACTGGTTGCTGGGTGAGTCGATGGTTGCTATAGGAGCTCATTTTGAAGTTAGGCATTCCCTATAATGGACCGTTCCAGTTTTTATGATAATTTTTAAAGCCTACCAAAGTGTGTGTTAGGGGATCATTTTCTTTTCATGGCTAAGTCAACTGCTCACAAACAGTATCACAAACAAACCCACGTGTTCTTTTGTGCAAGCCAGGCCATCCGTTGGACACGTGATGTCCCAGTGTGGCCATTGGACAATCCAGCATATTAATTTTAATATTATTGTAAACACTGGAACTGTCCATTCTTCAGACAAGGATCATCCAGTGTGTAGTCGATTTTAACCCCAGGGGAATGATATGAACAAACTTGATAGAGGTCTACAATGCTACATATCAAATATCTAAGCTCTAGGCCTACAGTTGCTTTTGGAGAAGAAGATTTTTAAAGGTTTTCCTATGCAAGTTTTTACGTAAAACAAGTGACCCCGGAAGGGACAAATATTGACTCAAGGGGCAAGATTTTAACAAACTTGGAAGAAGTCTAGTAGACAATGCTACACATTAAAATTTAAATATTTAATATCTAAGCTCCAGACCTTGTGGTTCTGCAAAAGAAGATGTTTTTTTTTAATTCCTATATAAACCTGTGTAAGTCAAGTGTTCTCCGAGGCGGGGTCAATTTGGACCCGAAGGCCATGATTTGAACAATCTTGATAGAGTCTCACTAGGCAATGCTTCATGCCGAATGACTAAGTTCTGGGTCTTGCGGTTTTAGAGAAAAACGTTTTTAACTTTTTCCTATAGAAACCTATATAAAATCAAGTGACTCCAGGGCAGGATTAATTTGTCTCATGGGTAATGATTTCAACAATCTTAGATGAGATCCGCTAGATAATACAACATGCCAAATATCTCAACTCTTGGCCTTTAAGTTTTGAGAAGTTTTCCTATTTGTTACATAGCAATAAGAGTTCTGCATGGAATGGAATGCTTTGAACACATTTGGTAGAAGTCCTCCAAAGAAACATTAATTCCAAGCGTTGACAATTTCTGTCAAGTGGTTAAGGATGTCTTTTGAAGAAAAATTGTTGACGACAGTCATCGGACGACGGACACAGGGTGATCCTCAAAGCCAACATTGATCACGTTGTGCTATATTTACGGAATTACAGAAAATGGTATAATTTATTTTTGTTACAATAAAAAATATTTATACCAGGACCTATATTTGCAATCGGATCAACCCCTCTTTACAGAGCAGATTTTTTCATAGTGTGTAGTGGCAACGGCCAAATTTTGCTCTTCTGGAAACGTCTCCTGTTTACATCAAAAGACCCTCTAACTTTTGGTTACACGCCCCGTAAAAAGATAAGTACACGACTTATTATGTTATTACTATATTTTACCTTAAAGGAGGCGTACCATGCATCTAGTAGGTTATTTACTCATTTTCTCGAAATGAGAAAAATGAGATAGATGTATGTAAAACGGTAAGACAAATAACATGTAATGAAATTATATACAAAGAACATTTCACTATGTATAATAATATGTATACATTCAGTATTGACAGAATGCTTGTGCATGATGAAGTGTTGCCGAGATATAATTAAATAAAGACCAAATATAACGATAAAATACATATACATAATGAGCATTTCACTACATATCATAATATTTGGACAGTATTGGAATTTACATGCATATTATGAAGATGTGACTTCATAATATTATAAAAATGTGACTTTATACATGTATATAATGAAAATATGACTTCGTATAATGAAAATGTGACTTCATATTATGAAAATGTGACTTCATAATTATAATGAAAATATGACTTCATATAATGAAAATATGACTTCATATAATGAAAATGTGACTTTATATTATGAAAATGTGACTTCATATAATGAAAATGTGACTTCATATAATGAAAATATGACTTCATATAATGATAATTGACTTTTAACATTCATATGCATGCAACACATGTCTTACCATGTGCATGTATAGTACAATTCAGACAGTGAATACGTTCCATAAAATATCGATGTGATCATTCGTTAACTGTTGTAAAATGTAATTGACTAATAATAAATCTCCAAATGAATAAATCAATACACCCAAAGCGTTAAGAGAAGTTTTGCTGAAGATATGTGTGTGCGTTATTAAAGTGACGACAGCTTGCTTTATCATAAATTGTCTTGTCCTGTTGAATATATCAGAATTCTACCAATTTGATACGTTTAAAATAGTTTATACTATTTGATACAAATTTTATAGACAGCACAGAGGACTTCCATGGTATTTTAGAATAAGAAAACACGCTGTTGAAAATTCGTTATATGACGTGACCTTTAGATTTAAGACGAAAATGCGTAAACTGGTTCTTCGTGGTCTTGTTATTAGCGTGATAATTGTGACTTATTTTATCATTTACACGAATAAGGTATTGCATGGTTCAAAAAGTGATAAAGTTGTCTTTAAAAAAGATGGATTTGGAAATTTAGACAGAAATGTACGTGTAGCATATGGTGTTATCGGAATTCTAAGCCGGGACAAAGATTTGGATAAACGAAACATACATCGAAAGATTTTTTCAAGAAATGAAGTGAGCAACGTATTTATTCGTTTCTTACTCGACAGACCTACCGAGGAAACACTCACGGAATCACGTTTGCACTCTGATATCGTATTTCTAAATGCCACTCATTCTGGATATGCTGTTCGTTTTGGAGAAAAACTTTACAATTGGTTAACTATAGCAACTAACATGTTTCCTGATGCAAAATTTGTAGGTAAAATGGACGATGATGTCTTTATATGCGATACATCTTTTAAAGTTATATGGAAACATTGGTCAGCATTAATGTACGCCGGATGGGCTCATCACTTTGGATGGAAGCAATTTTCAGAGGGAAACAGAATCGACGAGATGTTTGTAGTTATAGGTAGTGAGTTGGTTCAACGAATTACAAAACGCAAATACTGTGATGATGGGTATAAGTGTAATTCAACCAGAGACTTGGTCGATACAAATTATGCAGGTGTTTCCTTGGCTATTTGGTTGTCTATTTATAATGATGTAAAGTCAATTCAACTCAACGAAATCGTTGTTAACACGCCAAAGCCTAAATATGTGCTAGGGATGTGTACAGAATATTTTCTGATACATAAAATTAAGTCAAACGAAATATTACATAAAATGTATTCCGATCAACAGTCCACAGAACCGATATAGGTAATTAAGTCGACGTACAGTCTGAATGGCGAGATTTTTGGTCAGAAGGAATTGATTTTCTAAAACAATCATCATAAGAATTACCTACTTAATTATGTCATACTTATGTTTAAAAACATTTCGCGGAGCTACACAGGTCAACTAACTATCATTATATCAGAGTGGTCAGCGACATCTGGCAAAAGGCAGTGGATATTAGATAAATATGTCTCTATCAAGATTTGTCGCCATTTCATCAGTCTCTATCAAGATATGTCGCCGTCGTTTCATCAGTCTCTATCAAGATTTGTCGCCGTTTCATCAGTCTCTATCAAGATATGTCGCCGTTTCATCAGTCTCTATCCAGATATGTCGCCGTTTCACCAGTCTCTATCCAGAAATGTCGCCGTTTCATTAGTCTCTATCCAGAAATGTAGCCGTTTCATCAGTTTCTACCAAAATGAGGATCCATTTGGTAGCTTCAGAAATAAATTTATCTAAAAAAGACATAAAGTTTACTTTTTAAAGGAGTATCCAAAACACGTGAATTTCTACATTCTTTGATTATATCAGCAGGTTAAGGGTAATTATTTCCATACGCGTTGCATTTTCGTAAAATGTTGTTTTTTTTAATTAGCATCAATGAAACAGTTATTACACAGTTACAGCAACATTTATATTTCAGCTGTGCATTAATTATCAACTACTCTTCATAGCTTTACTGCTAATTGAAAAGTTCTTAAAGATTAGATATAGATAAGCAATTTTATTTACATATGTCACCAGTAAAAGTAACTAGGAAAGAGTTTACGTAAGCTTTTAGCTTCCTTCTCAATCCTAATAATTATGTTTGTTGTATTATTATGAACTATATGCATAATAAATACTGTTTAAACTAAAAGTAACTATGTGACCATGGTTTCCGATATTTTGTATTTCGTGGAAGACTTAATTTTGTAACGTCCATTTTTGTATGCGATTCTGCGAACCGGCTCGTGCTACAGAATGGGATGTTTGAGACAATGTGACATTTTAAAAACTACAACAATGGTGACACGTTTGGCCAAGACACCCTTTACAACACACGTATTCCATTCTAATTGTGACCTCCTCTGTGGTCGATTGGTTACGGCCTTTGACTTGTTATCAATAAAGATATCATAAATTTAGGATCATGGGTTCGAGCTCAACTACCTTATGAAGAAGTTGACAGTTTCGTATGATTGATTGGCGTATAGTACAAGTCTTTCCCAAGAAACAATATTTACTTCTTAATTCATTTCAACAGAATAAATATATGAGAAACCGTTAAAACTGGTCTCTGAAAGAACGTCAGTCTTCTTGCTTTATCTCTTACACTTAGCTTTTTATTATATCACTCTAAAATGTATGAAGAATCACAAAACTTATAAAAACCAGAAACCTAGCGTAAGATCAGTTATAGATTTGACAAGAAAAATAATAAAGGGAGATATTCAAAATCCAGGCAAGTTAGATATATAGTTATTTATACTCTTCTCCTTCTTGCCTCTTATCTTTGTAATACTATGTAGTTTGAATTTATTCCCTTAGTGTTTTATGTAATATGTACAGGGCAAAATTAAAGGGAGATGATTAAAAAAAGCAGGTATGAAAGTTATGGTTCTTGGACACTGCACTTCCTCTCAATGTACTCTATCTTTGTATGCAGTTTGAACAAATTACCTTCAGTACTTATAGAGTTATGCGAAAATGGGGCAACGCAGAGTTAAGGTTCTTGGGCACTGCACTTCTTCTAATCTCCTCATTAATTATGCAGTTGGAGTTAACTGGCATAAGTAGTTATTCTCCGGACAAGAACATAAATTAAAGGTAGGTAATGTAATTAAAAATGGGACAATGAAGAATTATGGTCAATGGGCACTGCGCTTCTTCGTAATGTCCTCTATCATTGAGAGTTATGCCCCGGACAAGAGCAGAGCTACTTAACGGCTGGGCAATGTAGAGAAATGCTTTTTGCATACTGCAGTTTTCCTTAACGTCCTCTATAATTACATCGGTTTAAATCAATTCCCTTTAACGATTTTAGAGTTATGCCCCGAATAAGTAGGAAACCCTTTTATCGTGTGGTATTATAGATACGGTAATATAAAACTAAGGTGTAACACTTGACTGTGACTTAAACGTAGGAGTAGGTGGCTGAGTGTTGTTCGCGACACATCCATATGGCACGGGTAATAATTATGGGACTACAGTTCATGCATGTTCCAGCTTCAGAGAGGACAGAAAATATTGCTATATAACACTATGTAAGTGTGACCTTGACCTCGGGAGTAGGTGGATGGGTGTTACGCATGACACACCTTCATCACATGGGTACATTGTAACAATCATGATAAGTTATTCCGAAATTGGTCCATGCACTAAAATGATACAGAGCATACAGGAAATATTGTAATATAACACTAACTTACAGACTGAGTTTAAACCCATACGTAAGACCTTGACCTGGGGAGCAGGTGAATGGGTGTTGTGCATGACACACACTCATCACACGGGTAACAATTGTATACAGCTTGATCAAAATCGCACACTGGAAACGAAATTAAATCTAGAAGTGGTTTTTTTACCTAAGTGTGACCTTAACATTGGGATTAGGTAGCTGGTTGTTATATTTGACACACCCTCAGGACATGGGTAACAACTGTGTTAAGTTATATCACAATCGGTTCATACAGACCGGACACGAAATTGCGGACGGGAACGGAAGGACGTGACAGCGCAAACCTTTTGTCCCGAACCGATCGTATAACTTATAAAGATAAAGCATAATATGTAATATAGTCATAGTAATATGATAAAGATAGGAAAACAAACACCGCTCAATGTGTTATTACTTTCTTTTTTAAAACATACTAAAAATGTTCAAAACATGTATAGTATGTGTACATGTGAAGTATCATTGGATATATCATATAAGGGGCTACCTGAGTCTAACATTCTGAGGGTTTTGTCCTAATTTAAAGAGCTTGTCAAACATTCTGCATGAGGGTTATGTCCTAATTTAATGAGCTTGTCATACAGGAGGAGTTTATACCTAATTCTGTATTAGTATTTTATACACTTGATACTAGTCTACAGGGTCTTTACATTTTCGAATTTTGACCGTAAATGATTACTGCAAATAGTTTTGTCACTTGCTGTTATATGTTAAAATAATGATAAGCATGCACAAGTATTTCACTCCAACTGTTGTTTTCTTAACCTTTGAAACGTGTTGTTTCCGAATAATGAAGACATCTGGTGGAGGTGTGTGTTGAATTAGCGATCGGCAGTTTTTAAGCAAGTTTGTTATTTCAGATCTCGAGAACAAACATTATACAGAAGCGGTGGTCTGTAAGTTTTTCGCGTACTGTGGCAAACATTTGCGTAAAAATACGCGGATGTAAGAGTTTCCAAGAACCATTACTATGAGAATAGCAGCATAAAATTTAAAATTAGCGTGTTTAGTGTCACAGTACGTAAAACATTTTCCATTGCGTCATTGGAACGCATGTTACCTACTTGTGCTTTTTCCACTCCGGTATTTCGTCCAAAAACCAGGTAACTTACAAAACTTTTCCGGCATTACTCAAACCATTTGTGGCATGTATATTTGTTGTGTTCCAGTTTTACAATAACAACAATGTGCTTTTAAAAACACCAATGCCTGACGATGAGATTAAAGACACTCCGTTGTCATGATATATGACCGGGTTGCTTGAACCAAAGTTGCTTTCCAGTCTTTGCTTAGAGTGTGGGTACCCTAATCTATCAAGCGAAATGCTCTCATTGTATAGGAAGTCCTCCTCCGCGTTATTTCCAGCTGTTTTCTAGTTATGTCATGTCCCTAACAGTAGTACAGGAAGTGATTTGCTGTTTCTTCATCATTTGTCATTATCTAAAACATTGCTATTGGTAAGATTGGGCTTGAGTTTAGTGGGCCATCTGATTAAATGATGAAACTAAATGCAGTCCAGGCCCTGTGCTTATAAAAGTTTGTTGGGCACAATCTCATGCTCAGCACGAAATCGTCAAGTTATATCATTTTACAAAGCCGGATCCCATAACAATAATCAGTAGGTCTGTTCTGGAACATGGGTATCTTTATATTAAACCCGACTTCATATAACTCGAGTATGATTTCGTGCTGAGCCTGAGATTGTGCCCAAGAAATTTTTATAAGCATGGGGCCTTTTATTTTCTCCTTTAAATCTATTTGTAGGAGCTTCAAACAGTACTGTTTCACATACCCGGTATTGAAAGTAAAGTAGTAGTATTTCCGAAAATCTTGAGAAAAAAAGATTGGATAGTTTCAAGGGATGTTTATTTTTTGTTGTGCTAATATCATAAATAAGCCATGATTGTCCGTACCTATTTCGACTTCAAAAGTTTAGGTTTCACATCGGGTTTGGATAAAGGAAAATGTCGCCTCCATGTATGCTTTTGTCACGGAAAATAGCGCTGTAAATCTACGTCTGTACAATCGTGTGTTCTCAGAATTCAGGAGCTTTTGAGTTATGTTCCATAAATGGCCGGAAAAGGCTCTCTTAGAACCACTTAGTGGGCAGTTTCACGAAATCAGACATTCTGTAGTAATGAATCAATACCTGATTTTATGGCTACTTTTCATCCGAATTGACGTAATTAATCCGCCATATTTTTGGGCACATCACCTATAATGATCACGTGATCCCCCACTTTGGTCAATGCTTTTTGTGATTCATTGTTTTGAAATTGCAAGTCAGTATACGTATCAAAATGATATTTCATTTAATAGAAGAAAATATAAAGAAAAACTGAAAGCAGTAATGATGTGATGAGATGAGTGTTGTGTGGAGAGTTTATAACAAATATAATTGTAAAAAGGACAAATAACTTCAAATTACCAGTTTATCATTTACGGAAGGTAAATGCTATTTTTTATTGATTTAAAATTTCATTATTTACGTATAAGTACACTAGACCAAAATATAATGAAGAACTGGCAATTCACTAGAAAACATAATAAGAGTCGAAAAAACACATTTATTTATTTTTCAAACGCTTGACATTTTTACTCGTGGAAAAAGAGGTGGGAATTTGTACTGAATTTGTTTTAATGTTCGTACCCATTTTTGAACAAGAATAACATCAGAATATTCCACAAACTCTCTTTCATACAACTCTATGTACAATTCTATCATACGTTCTTCTAGACAGTCCGATTTACCTTTCCAATTATATAGCATGTTTATTAAGGCTTCTGATTTTACATATAGTGGTATTTCGCTGTTAAAATCTGCCTTTATGTTATGAATATTTCGTATTTGTTTCACAAATGGACTGACAAAACCTACGTTTAGTTTTACGTCCCACATTAGCCTTTGTGTAATGTAACTGCGCCAGATATCGCTTACACGACCATGAACAGATACGGGCAAAAACAGTCCCCAAAGAGCATAATGTAAAGTTGCCTGTGCATTATACGGTGAAAAGGTTCCTGATTGTAGGATAATTGAAATGTTATCAAAAAATGTCATTGGAAGTTTCCTTGTGAGTCTCCAAATGGCATCTACATCTGGATTGTGATTGGCAAGACTTTGGATAATGCCTATTTGCGAATTATCGACAGACATTTTTTGCATTTTGCGCAAGGGCGAAAATGTACTTGCATTAAGAATATCACTCAGGGGATAGCCCCTAGGCCAGGGAATGTCTTCAAGTTCAATGTAAGAAGGGTATGGATTAAAAGCTCGCACTGCTGGTGCTATATACCATTCTTTATATGACGGTATGGTGTCAGTTATAAAATTATCATCATCAAAATCGAAGATTGATTTAGCACCGTGCATTATTGCATAAACATAACCAACATTTTTCCTTCCGAAGTGGTTCCAAGGAGTATTTGTCATTATTTCAAGACCTCGTATAAGCAGGTCTTCTTGATCTTTAATGCTTAAAAATTTGACAAACTTAATTGAAGTTATGTTTTTGTACGTGTCTTGTGGTGTTTTAGTATCCGCGACAATTACCAAACACATCTCGTTTGAAACCGTCTGAATACCAGCATTAAACAGGTGTATAGTTGTTAATACCCCCCAGAACTTGCATGTAACATTCTCACGCCAGTTAAATAGTCTTATCTTGTCGATATTACTGGGACCATAAAAGGTGCGAGTTTTCATACCTTCAAAAACAATCCCAGTGACACCTGTGGTACTCACGCCATATAAATCTCGTTTTATTTTAACTTGCTCTTGATATGTTTTCTCCAAAATTTCAGGAGACTTAATGCGGTGTAACAATAAATATTTTTGACACATTCCCTTTTCTAAGGTGAAACTGTTATTATGAATTACAAAATTGCTAATTTCGAAAGATTTAACATCATCATAAATAGACAACCAGATACCCAACGATGTTCCACCATAGTCAGTGTCATATAAGTCTCTTGTTTTATCACAGTTGTTCAAATCATAACAGTATCGTCGGTGTGTAATACGTTTCACTAATCCTTTACCAAGAACTACAAACTGTTCATCCATAATCCTTTTCAATTTTGATATGTTTTGATCGTGTGCGTTACTTGCCCATCCAAGACACATAGTCGGCGAAAACTGCCTCCAAATAAACTTGAAAGTATGATCACAGACGTACACATCATCGTCCATCTTTCCAACAAAGTAAGCGTTAGGAAAAAGTTGAGAAGAGATGTTAAGCCACCGAGAAAGTTTTTCTCCAAATCCTGCAGCTATTCCAGAATTTGATGTATTTAAAAATACTATATCTGCATATTTCTTTGATTCTGAGACGGTTGTTTTAGATGGCGAATCTAACAAAAAGCGTATGAGTACGTTGCTTGATTTGAAATTTGCAAAAATCTTTCGATGTTTATCACGCAATGGTAGATTTTTATCGGCACTCAGTATTCCAATGACACCGTATCTTTGTTCATCTAACGCATCAGACACTTGGTCTTGCTCTTCTAAAACTGTAACTAACTCAGTAGAAATACTTAGATCACGTAATCCGATAAACATGTGAATCGTTGATAAACTGACCAAGAAGATCATGAATATTCTCAATTTCAAATTTATATTCGCCATTCTATATTTTACTGTTTCCTATTAAACATTTTATCGTATTGCTGAACACCTGTAGCTATCTATTGCTTTGAAAATTAAAAGTGTTTGATGAAAATCAAGTTTGGCACATGTGTATAGTCATTGCAAACTTTTTTTTTCGATTATCTACATAGCGAAATGTTTAACATCTCGCTCGGATATACATCGCGAGGTACAGGTAATTGTTTCAGTAAACAATTATTTTAAATATTATATTTCCAACGAAAACTGAGATGCATTAAAATCTCCATTAACAACGAAAAGTAGGATGTTTTAAAATCTGTATTGATGATATGAATAATAAGCTGTTTGACTGTTTGATACAATAAATATGCAAATGTAGATGATAATGGATAACAGATGTAAATGCTACTGGGTATAATTAAAGTTTAACGATCCAATAAATTGTATTATATCAAATCTAAACGGAAAGGTAAGTTTTTTTCACAATCAAAGTATCCGCGATCCGAGTGTTTAGAAAATAGATTTTAAGCTTTCACTTTACAGGGGTTACAAAAAAAAGATTTTTTATAAATTTTGAACCTTATTTGAAAAGCAGAAGAAGCATCATCTTGCCAGCTAGTGATTTAGAAGGGTAGGCATACTGGTTTCGACAGAAATTTACGTCATTAAATGCATTGCAATGGAATTATAAATGAGGAACACATTTTATTTTGATGTTTCCACTGTATGCTGAATTTTGTAAGAAATATATCCCGCAAAAAATTATAACATGCCTATCTCGTTTAGTGTCATGTAGAAACGAAAATTCAATGAGAAATTTAGCTAGATTTATTTACTACGCTTCAGTTAAGAAAATAACTTATTGTTTGATTATCTTTCATACCGCCTCAAATACTTTGATTTAAATGATAGTAAGACTGTTACCACATATGTTACGACTATTTTGTTTACAAAGTAGGCTTTGCAATAAATTGATATGTTGATTTCATATACATTCTGTGTCATGAAGTTGTATATCATGTGTATTGGCCGAAAGCCTTAATGCAAATAAACTGTTCAAACTGACTTGTTAATTTGTAACAGTAGAGAACTAGGCTTATTAGGAAATGAATATGTTTATGTTGAAATTTTTTTTTAAAGATTGAGTTGTCGACATTTGAGTAAATACAATTATTTTCAATTAAACAATTCATGATACCTGTAAAAATGTACGAATTGCCGGTTCAACGTTAAGGTAGCACCTCCGCTTAGATCGAGTGTTCTCAAATAACGGCTTTCTGTATATATTTAATTTATTTCTATTTCTAATACGAATGGTGATATATCCAAACACATATACCGAGGAAAAAAGTTAGCTAACTTTTTTGATTTTTTTTGAAAGCCCGCATCAAATTTGAAAAACAATCGAATTCTCGAAATTGGCTTACAAATCCATTTTTTTACTTTTTTTTCATCGAAATCTTCAAAACAGTTTATTATTCTATTTATCTAGAAAACCATGTCATAGATTTTTAATATCTGTCTTCAAACAGGAGATATTGAACATCATATGTTTTTTACCGTTTTTTTCCTTCCCCTACATTACGTAATTACATATAAGTTACATATCCCTGACACATTTCCCTCGGCAATGAAATATGTTTTCATAAGTTTTAACCCACCCCCCAATTAAAAAAGTTATCTTTGTTCAAAGTATGTCAACTAAGTCATCAAACACAGTGTCACAAATGCCACTTTTCGCATCAAATCGCCTTTTCATATGTTCACATGTCTAGTTAAAACCCTTATCCGACAACCAATCATAACAAAATCTCATCTTAATTGTTATTAAAGTCCCGCCCTTTAAAAAACATAAATACTGCCTCTTAAAAGGGATTAACAAATGAAAATGTCAGAGAGGGTCAGCCCGGTTAGCTCAATCGGTAGAGCAAGTAACTTGTAATCTCGGGGTAGCGGGTTCGATTACCGTGGCTGACCAACTAAAATTACTAACAGTCTTTCGGATGAGACTTCAAAACCGAGGTCCTATGTATAGGTGCTATACACCTGGCATTTATAAGAACCAGGGGTGTCTCTGGAATTTGGACCCTTTCTGTATCTTGCACTATCCTCTGAAACCTAAAATAACTAACCTCTTTTGGGGGCGTTGGTCATGTGGAAAACCGGTACCAACGATAAAGCTCTAATATACGATACAAAACTGTCAGACTTTTTACGTGATTTATTGATTGTATGGTATTCGTCTACACCGCTACTGCATTATGGGAAATTTAATACATTGTTTTTCCTTACCCACATTGTTTATACATGATGCATGTGAAATCACATTGGATGGGTATTGTTCAAACAAACGGCTGTATGTATATGACTTTACCAAGTTGAGAAAATTGATTTATTAGTGTTGGCTAATACTATGAATACTAGACCATGTTACGAATATATAATGTACTATAAAAGTATGCGCGCACCTTCGGGAGCTCACTGGTGGGCCAAACAAACGAGAATTAGATTAAAGTACAAATCTCCATATTTAATATTATATTTCTTATATACTGCAGTAATACTATGAGAAATTGTAATAAAAACAAATTATAATAAATTACATTACAATACATGTGCGAGATAGCAGGAATTTCGCCAAGTTTGTATCCACTCATCATAGTGCAAAGCTGAAGTATCTGTCTAGAACTCTATGATGAACTGTGTCATTCTGTGTCAAGTCATACATGTAAAACAATCTTGAGCACAGAGCCAGTACTTGCATGTATATGTCACATGCGCCAAACAATATCCCAAAATCGGATTTTTAATCACTGTTACATTACATGCATTACGCTTGTGACCTTTCATCGGATTTTTTACACTTCTTGCATTTTCTGACACCGTTTTTTTTAACTCACGATGAATTTTCCCGATTCGCAAGCCTTTCTGTCCATTTTTTTGAAATGCATCCTCCATTTTAAGTGCTTCTTTTCTAACGTCTTAACGGCTTTACTTCCTTTCCGGCGTATGTTTGTATTCAGAGTCACGGAGTCTTTTTTTATCCAATTTACTCCATGTAAGAAGAGTTGCGCCTGGTACTTTTATGCTGAGTTTCTCACAATTAGCTGTGTTGAAAATTCTTGTCCTGTGTTCCAATGACCAACAGTTAGCGCTGATGTCAGCCTGTAACCTGGGTTGCGTCCTGGTCAGGGTGCAATTTTTCTCTCACCCTGTGACATTTTAGGGCGCCTTATCAAATACTATAAAAGCTAGCTACCAATCGCTTTCATATACTCAAAATTGCACCGACCATCTTTTTTATAGATAGTTTTTGTTTATGTTAAATACGTATAAAAAAAACCTTTTTATTTTTAAATTGATCGATCTACCTTTTCCATAGAATGTAAAATTTGCCTATAATGAAATTTCATAATTAGGAATTTTAATACTAGTTCTTTTTAACTTTAAACAAAGGCCATGTTTACACTTCAATATTTATTATTATTTTATATCTCCCAGAATAAATAATTTTCAGCATACGAATTCAATGGAAACGCTATACGGATTATGTCTGAATAGAAAACGTAGCTGGATATATTTTTAAAATTCTATTAAATATTTAGTTGACATTTTAACTTAATTACGGCACTTCGATAAATTGACACATATTTTATTATATCATATATTATTAAGAAGTGCAGTTTAATGGATTTTCTCTCACTGTTTTTCTACCTACTTGAACAGGGCCTTTTAATTGTATCAGTATCGGAATTATTCAAAATTGGGTTCAAAATGCCCAAATTATAGTCGTGGTAATGTCGGTCACGTGGTAATGTCGGTCACGTGTCTCTAAGAGCTATTCAATAATTTACTGAACCTTTATGTCGTTATCGAGCTAAAATAAATTCGTATAAACTAACATGATATCAATTACGAAGGTAATTTTCAACAGCGTTTAAGTATTACATTATGAGGTACGATAAACAACCAGTTCATGAACCTTAGCGTGATATAATGACTACCAAGAAATGCACGTAAATCACAATTTCGGTTCTAAAAAATACCACTCAAAAAATAATAAATATCTCAAATAATACTTTTATTAGACACAAACAAAGTCCTAGATGCAAATGTTAACCCCTTGTTCACATTACTGTAAGGTTTCATTTTTTTTCGTCATATAATATCGGAGTAACGCGCGACACAAGTTAAAATGCTCATTTTCACTGATTCAGTGACCATGACCAACCTTTTACGAGGGGTGTTCCATAAATAATGTCACTTACATCTGTATTCCAATACTGTAAGCGTTTTTGATCATTTTATTTTGCGATGTCCTCCGTCAGCCCAAACTCACCTTTTGAGCTGGTGAATCAACTTTTGAAAGCAGTTTTCATACTCTTCAATGGGGATACCCATCAGACACTGATAAACAGTTGATCCCAGGGCATTTCACAAATTGTATCTCTTTCCAGACAGATGGTATTTGAGTTTCGGACAGACAAAATACTCGCAAGGAGCCAGGTCTGGCGAATAGGGAGGGTATGGGAGGACGGTGACCTTCTCTGACTCTAAAAAGTCGGCCACAATGTGTGCCTTGTGAGCGGGTGCATTATCATGCAAAAGACAGACGTACTTAAATCCTGTTTTGGGGCGTCGACTTTTGTAGTAGTTCTTAAATTTTCTTGGAACAACGTTTTTATAGAACTTGCCTGTGACCGTTCTGCCCTTTGGTTTGTATAGCTGGACCCTTAGTGAAAAAATAGCTTACATCACCTTTAGATTTCTTGTTCGTTTGGCAATATTTGGCCGTTTCTCATTTCTAGTTGCCTAGATTCGGTCACAAACCTTCCGCATTTGTTCAAAATAAAAAAAATTCACCCAGGTCTCATCACCAGTAACGACATTCTCAAAAGCCTTTTCACTGTATTTTGGATACATTTTCAGTAGTTCTTTTGCCATTGTTACATGGTTCTTCTTTTGCTCAGTCGTTAAAAATGGTTATCCATCTTGCATTTATCTTTCTAACTTTTATGTGTTTCTTCAAAATTCCATGAACTCTAGCTAATGACATGTTTGTCATTCGGGTCAATTGCATCATTTTTGAGGATATTGCGGATTTTTTCGATGTTACGTTTGGTCGTAGTTGTAAGACGTCCTGGACGAGCAGCATCTTTCAGTTGATGCTGTCCAGTACGAAATTTACCCACCCACCTACAAATAGTTCTGTGAGACATTTGACCCTTCCCATAAATATCACACACCTCACGGTGAATGTCAATGACCTTTATGCCGAGTAGCGACCTACCTTTTATGTAAGCCCTTATTTTAAACACGTTTTCAGCTCTTTTTCCAGTCATTTTATATATAGCGTAATGAAAACGCTATAAAACAATGTACACTGTACCAAGGTCACTCTACCGACACGAGGTGGTTTTGTGCACAAATTGCACGGTTTCC
>JAUMHA010381551.1:0-12452 GCA_032359765.1 Saxidomus gigantea
ACCACAGTACATGTACACTTATTTTTCTATGCATTATGAAGAAAGTTAAAAAGACCTGAGTGGTCATTTTGTCAAATTACTGAGATTTCAACATAATACACATACTTTTCTTCGTGTTCTAAACACTTTCTGTAAATTTTAACCTGACAATCTTCATTATTTAGTGTCTTGCATAAGATAATGTACTTGCCTTTGAAATAACTGTCACTTAATTTTCGCTTAGTAGTGGACCTTTAATAGATATTCAAAATGTGAAAGTATACCCTCATTAATAACCTTAGATTAAAACAAGCACTTGTTTCGGATATATTGCAAATTGTTAAATTTAGAGTTTGTTGAAAGTAAACTAAAGATTCTTATTCTACAAACCTGAAGTCTCAAATTCCTCTGATATGTCAGGAGTAGGTCAAGCACCTCCAAAACCCTGTAATTATCATGATATGAAATTTGATTTGTTCTTCCTAGAAATCATCACATTGCAACAAATGCTGTTTACAATAATGCAAATTCAAAACCTTTATTTTCTAAACAAATAATTGTAGTAAAATGTTAGACCTAAACATGAAACTAATCGAAGTGAAATGCTTTAGTCTGTACCAAAATCAAATGTACTTGATGTGAAGGTAGAGAAAATTAAATAACTGCTATCTTACAGTTAGATAACTTACTATCACCTAACGGGAAGAATACATCTTACAAATTCGTATGATAAGTTCACAGTATTCAAGATATACAATATGTTACCAAAAAGAAACATTTGTGATAATTAGGATATAGACATGGCATTGGTCTTGAGTTTGTTTGGAATACATTTCTAGGTAGTATACGTATCCGAGTAGAGATTGACTCACTGAAATTTGGCACGACTAATAGCCACGGTTTCTTTGGTTTTCTCGAATCTGTGTGTCTGCTGATACAAATGTACCTTCTTCTTTTCGTCTTTTGTGTAACCTGCAGGAAGGGTCATTATAAAACAGCACAACTATCATCTTAATTTAATACTGCACAAGCGTTTTAAAACCATCATAACTTATTTTATTGAATAAATGTCTAGCTCTCTCTTTTTCTGAAATGTTTCGATGCATGTGTTGTAAAGACTGTGCTAACTTTTTTCCAGAAGACAATTACTTTTGAAGAAGACTGCCAAACGAATTTATTTTTGATATTCCATATTTTCACGAAATAGTACCGTAACTCGAACCTTTTTCACCCGCAGGAAACGGATAATCATGTCTACCGTCCAGAAGGTTCAGCAGCGGTGGCAGAAGGTTCTCAACGTCTTCTGAATCCATGTAGTACCCAAACTTCACCAGATAATACAGTAGGCGGAGAACCTAATAGAACATTATGTTGCAGTTACATTAGTTATAGTTATTTGTCGGACATTCAAACCAGTGAAAATGTGTAAACGGTTGAAAGTAAAACTGGGCACTGCTGTTTTCTTTGCATTGTACCTCAAGAATATGGGCAATACAAAGTTTGAATAACTCTGATGTTCACTGTACAAATCTATACAGGAACCTTTTTATAGTTTTGATTAAAGTTATATTGCCGTTGTTAAAACTTTATGCCTATGCATTTACCAAGAATATTTACGGATGCTAAATATCGTAAAAATGGTGTAAATCATGTTAAGCTATGTTAAAATAACTAACGGTAGGCGATTCTCTCAACTTTCGAAAAGCCTTGCGTACATTACCTGTTCAATAAGCATGTTGTGTCCTATTTCTGATGCATACATACACTGGTTCTCTGATAGAAACTCGGCGATCCAATCTCGCAGCACAGGAAATATAGCCACTAATTCCTTCATTATCTGTTAAATCATAAATCATTTAGGTGTTTTGAACGATAAATTAATTTCAACTTGTTCATAACAGTTTTGTTTTTGTTTTTTCTTCTTAAATAATTAGTAAAACAGTAACGTTTATTATAGAGTCGATAGACGAGGCATCCAGGCAATCGAAATGCGTGTAAAAATGTTAGTTTTCTAGTTTTAACATACAAAAATAGTAGAGCATAGAATTGCATGGTTATATATGAAAGATAAATGTTAATTGATATACTTTCTCAACCGGTCCCATTACTTGACTGAGGCTCAGACTTTATATGACTGACATAGAAAATCATAATGCTCTGTGTAGGCTACTTAAAGAATATGGCATGATAGCCATTGAAAAGAAAAATAATTTCAAAATATATAAACTAGATCACCAATAAAATCAAACAATGAATTAACGATATGTACTAAGATAGGTGCGTGCATTTTAGCTGCATTTCTTCTCACTACTTTTAATGTAATCATCATATTACATTTTGAATTAGTACTTGTTATCCTTAGTACTGCATCTTATTGACTTACAAAATCCCCTGCACTTTTCTCTTCGTCCTTCGAGCCAACATAATCGTAGACAAAGCAGATGTTTGGGTATGCCAAAACGGAATAATTGTTGCCAATATCCACGAAAAGATCTAACAATTTAATAAGGAAATTGTAAGCGTAAAATTTTGCGCAAAAATCGTAAAACTCATTTTTAAGAATTCAAAATTCCAACAATCAACCGAATAACATGCAGCCTGATCGATGTATAGATGGAAATTAACTATTTTTGTAATTCTATAGATAATTGTAGCAAACGACCGTGTTTTCCCTTAGACCGACTTTAAAATTTACTCGATATGTACCGATTTTTGCCTGGATCTCTGAAAAAGCTATACAGTTCTGACACAAAATTAGGTTTCATTTCTTAATAATAATATTACAAACATAATTTAGACTGTAATATGATGACCACAGATAAGTTTCACTTTATTTTCTGGCAGAGAAACAAAAACCTATTGTACATCTGATTGCCTTAAATGCTTTTTAAATAGAAGCCATTGCAACTCCTGATTCAATGTTATGTCTTTTACTAGTACATGTATTCCTCCAGATATTTAGACCACAAAAAAGACACTTTTCAAAAACCTCTATTCAAAACTAGTTGTCTTTAACCATATTTCTTAATAGTTCGAAATAATCGCGTTTATGATTATACTTACTTGTCGTTATATCGCAGTACTTTGCTCTGATGGAATCCGGTAAAATTGTAGACCTAAGGGCAAGAAATGTTTCCTCCCAAGTCAAAAACCGGGACTCCTTTGTAATAATATTGATGGCATAGTCATTTCGACCCTAAAAATGTAACACATACTATAGACATATTGTCTTTTCATATCGGATGTTTATCACATATCAAACAAATCAGCTAATCAAGTTTCGTGGTGCAAAAGAAATTTAATTTGTCATTTAAAACAATTGCAGATTAACATAGGAAAACGATCAGCTGTAACAACAGAACAATCACAAAAGGATGCACATGCACACATAGAATTTTCGGACTCTCTGTGGTTGATGAGATATATTTACGTAACGAAAAAAAAACAAATCTAAAGAGGAGAACTGCTTTGCTGTCTCTCACAAATCACAAAGATATGATAACTTCCTGCATTAGTTTCATTTATTTCAGGAAAACTTACCTTGCAGAGAGCAATGAAAAGGTCCAGCTGGTGCAAAAGAAAGTCATGCTTGTCCTTGTCGAAATCTTCGTAATCGGGCTGAAAAAGAAGGACTATGTCCGTTATTTATCTACTTATGTTTTATTATATTTGCTCAGATTACTTAGTTACTTAAACATGGTACTATTGCTATGATTTGATTAATATTTCTATTATTATATTATATTTCAATACTTACACGAAATGTTTCAGAATGAAACAGTTGAAAAGGTTCAATAATATTTCGTTTATGCTACCATTCCATTCCTTTTAAACTACAGCTTCTTAATCTTTCAGGCAGTATAAATTCAGACACAACAAATATCTACGCTACAAACTTTTTATCTTCTAACTTTTTCTTTACATGAATGAAAAATATTTCTTTCCCATCTCACCATAAATAACATTGTAGTTTTGCTTGATTCTTTTATATGGTTGACGAAAAAAGACTAACTTTAAATTAAAATAATATCATCTAATTACAAGTTCTCGGATTTTCAAAACTTATTCGACGTGTTGATAATATAAGACATAATTGGAATAGTGAAAAATGTACTAACTTTAGTACAGCTATTTTGTTGGTCCTGCTTATATATGCGTCAATTAAGATTGCACAAGTAAAACACATATTTAATTATATGTATATATAAAAGACTATTCACATTGACAAAATCGTGAAGAGCACTCCAGGTCTTTGCATCATCTGTGGTAATGTACAAAATGTTTGGCTGTTTATTGATATCCTGGCCTCGTGCCGTCAGATAGATTCCTCTCTAAAATGACAAAGATTCATAAGCATGATAATTTAAAGTGGTGTTTTGTATTTTCATCTTTTATTATTATCAAGGTTTCATGTGAAGTAATATTTTTCAGAAATTATGGCTGTAAATGTAAAATATACCATAAGTAAGTTGACAAATTATTTTGTATTTCCTAGGAAACCATATTGATCTCAGAATGTATTTCTTAAATAGTAATTTTCTAACAAAACGTGCCGGCTTCCAATTCTGTTTTGCAATTAGATTGTAATCCTGAAACAAAATCCTGCTAAAAACAAAATCATATTGGAATGTATGTTATATTTCATCATAAAACGTTTAGTTATTAAAGTTTAGTGACCAATTTGAAAGATATCGCCTTTGTTGATCCGTTCTAGGGTCTTTTCCATAAAATATAAATTTAAAACATTTCTATACAACAACTGTGTATACATGCCAGAAAATCAATATATCAAAAGAGCATCGCATCTGAAATTATTACCACGATTGTAAAAATCTTACCACGACCTTAAAATTGTAATATATTTCTATTTATAAGAAACTTACTGGTTCATTTTGCATCCATTGCTGAACGATGTAGACTTGGTTGTTAGGGATTGCAATATCATCGCAGACACATAACACGTGCAGCAAGTCTAGAAATCGGTAGTTCTACAAGTTGACAATAAAACACTCCGGTTACATTAATGTAATTTTTCATTCAACACAAGTTGCAATTGCAATAATGAACAAAAGTATGCAATAAAACCTCTCAGCAAATATTACTATACGTTTGCAATACGGGGTTGAGTTTACTTACATGTTACCATTACTATTATAATACATTGTAATTGCTTAATATTTACCATTGTTTAAGTTAGGGTTGAGGGGGGTATTTACACTCATTTATTTAATCTCGGTTGCGAAACAATTTATATTAATCGCTCTCGAGACTCAGTCCAGATGGAATCAACCTCGAAGAGAGAGCTAATGTGGAATTATATGTGTTTCTTGCCTATGTCTTGTTTCTCTGTCGTTGCAGTGCGTACCAGTATATCAAACATAACTTTACCTGTGTAGATTGAAGAAGACCAACGAACTCGTCTATTTGTTGGTGAGATATTCTGTCTACAATTTTTCTCTTGTCTCGTATAAGTTCAACAATCATTTGAGCTACATTCAGACCGATTCCACCCTGTAATTTAGGAACATATCGTGCGTAAAACAAGGGTATTGTGTAGCATAAAAGTTGAAGTGTTAAACTTGAGCCTCTAAATAAGAAGAATTCATATAACCTGGTATTTTTGCAAGCAAGTTCGTTCTGTACTTTCCTACTAAGTAACATTTTCACACAGTTTTAATGAAAATTAGTAATCATACTATACATGATATTAGTTGTTTATTATCATAGAATATCGCGCTTCTATGGTCATTATCTTTTAGGAAAAGCTATACAAATTACGGTATAAGCACTTTTGTCAGTTCTCTACGAGAGACATTTACTAAAGATATTGTTTATAGGTATCAGCTCTCTGACCTATATTAAACATTACATAACTAAAGCAGTATTAACTTTAATATTTTCCTGATAAAACCAGGAATTTATTTTTTTAATAAGAATAAAAATCAATGTATTAACAGTTGCTTCTGTAATAATAGGGGGCAAAAATATTGCATCAGAATATACAAGTATGTGCATAAATGAAATTAAGATACAAATAGACCTTTTGGGTAAACTGTGTCTGGAAAAACTCTATGTATTTGGCAAAATACAGGGCGTTCTTTCTACTTTTGCCAATCATGTAGGTATAGAGCACTTCATATGCTTCCTTGAACACATGTATTATTGCATGCTCATCTTGTGCACCATCTAAGGGAAACTGTAAAATCTTGACCAGCAAATCGATCACCTTAAATAGAAACACATTTTAAGCATGTTCCTTTTAATTTCCTTTGTACTACAACATTCTATGTCGGATATACTTGAGATCCTTCGGGCTCCGTATAACACTCTTTTATATTAGTCTAATCTACTAATTAGATTTTATGAAGTAAAACTTATTACAAAATATAGATATAAACGCGATAGTTATATTATGTCAGCCATTATGAATCCAATTAACTTTCGCAAGGCTCAGTTTAATTCAAGTAAGACTCTACAATCGTTGAACAGAAGTAAAAGAGATATGACTGAATCACTTCGGCTGTAAAAAAAAATGTCATCACTTAAATCGGCAGGTATGTGCGAATGATATTCCTGTATTGTTTTGTCTTTTTAGCACAACAGTGTATGAAACTAGTTATTACCCGTAGGTTTCTCATCAGTTTTTGTCGCTGTTTGCTCGGCGTGTTTTCAACTATCATAAAGTGTTGAAGCTCATCCATTGCCTGAAATGCCAAATACAAAATTTAGATAAAATTATTTTATTTTGTCGGTTTTGTACCTTTTGTAGAGTTTTCACAAGAAAGCAAGCATTACCATCAATTGAGCTAGATAAAAGTATATCTTAAGAGGTGAAGCTCAACAACAGCTTGATTACAAAGTTTTCAAGCGCATATGATATGTCGAATAGTACGTTGTTACGAACATTGGAGAGACATTTGGAGAAATTGGCGCAAAAAGGTAACATGCCTTAAAGTTAATATTTTTTTCAAATACTGTTTTGTAACCAAATACTATGTTGCTCAATATCAATAAAGTGACTAGGTGCATACGGGCTTCTAATAGTTTCGATTGACACATTTCATTTTCCCTACGAAATGAGTCTATACATACATTGATCAAACCAAAATAGAAAATACATACCGTCACTACCTGGTGCGTCTTCTTTGAGTTCAGAGTAATGCCAAGTTGTCTCTAAAATATATAGAATATATACATGTGCGCACTAACAGACGAAACCAATACTTTGTATCGTTATGCTGTTACCTAAAGTAAATGATATTGTACCAGTGTTACACATATATCGACACTTAGCACTTTAACACAATAAATGTATTCATAAACCTTTAAAGGTAAAGGTGTTTCATAACCAATGAGATAATCCAGGTTCTTCGAATAGTCACAAAACCTACCATGACTTAATTATGTTATTATATGCACGAAATAGTCGAATCAAATCTTCTCGTATATTTTTAGTTTTTGCGTTGTAATTGTTTCTTTTGTGCACTGAGTATGTATACCTTCTACACTTTATGAAGGCATGTATTATTACGGATTTATTTTCCTCTGTTTACGGCTATCCGCTTCTAACAAATGCAACCCGAGTTCGATCCCCGTCCTTGGTAGTATATGAGATGGTGGGTGGCCACATCAATATCTGTGTGATTGCTTTATAAACTCACGTTAGCATTGTTATGATTTGTATCTTGCCGACTTTGAACAAAGATCATTATCATATACATTTGTACTTCTTATATTAGTATAATGTACATTTTGACACTTGACATTATGTCACTTACTGTTTATACATTTATATTTGCATGTATGCTCGTGGCCATATGGTCTACTGCTTATGATAATAAACTATAACTTACATTTGTACTTCTTATATTCTGTTTGTTGTTTTCACTTTGCTTAATCAATGTTTCTGTTCCTCATATTTGCATGTTATCAACTTTAGTTTCCTCAACAGTGAAAATATTCCTGTTGTAAACCTTTCAAATCGTTCTAACCACACGGTTTGATTTACTTACATCCTTGATGAGATTTTGAAGGAATGGTACCATACCAGCAACGTAGTTGAATTCCCCTACATTCTCATCATCTACCCTTTGTATAGTGAAGGCATCGTCATATTGGCTCTCACTACTTCCGGTTACCTGTATCCCAGAATGCATAGAATAGACAAACACAACCAAAACTTGGGAGAAAAAAATATGGCACTTCTGTTCTCAACATACAAGTAAGTGAGCATGTGAAATATTTGAATATCTAATACAAATGAATGGTGCTTTTGTGATTTTAGTGATAATATTTCCTTAAAAGAAATTTATTGAGCAGTTATGTATAGAAATATGCTTGAATTTAATATTATATTTTTTTCCGTATTTTGCGAAACTTCAGTGATTTTAAGCATATACAATGTACATGTTGTAGTTTGTCTTTCTAATTCATATCAATACATACCCGTTTCACTGGTGCACTAGACACTCGCAATCCTTTGAGAGATTGATCGTTTACACTTTCTTCATCTCTGAATTGCTTACGGATATAGTCCTCGTCTAAAATAGATAAAATGCTGCTGACTACATAGCATGGTAAACGTTGCATAACTGAACTACGGCTATACAAAAACATGTGTGTTTTCCTGTTGGTCGGGCAACAGTTATACAAATCTTTTTGGTATTTGCGGGTTTTTTTACTCGGAACATTTGAAAGTGGGTCTTTTCCACCATTGTCTTATAAAAAAGTCTGCATTCGGCAGTAAAAAGTTACGGTCGGCCGGGAAACGGAAACACACACTGTTTTGATGTAACTTTCCACTCATAAAAGAAGAACTAGATACTAAAGTAGATTCCCCATTCACATTTCCCCATTAAGAAGTCGCTGTCAGCTCATCAAAGTACTTGTCAAATTGTGCTATCGGCTGATTATAGTAATCAAGAGTATTGAAATTGGACTTTTGTGTGAATTATGATAAAGAAAATCTCTCTAGGTCCGCGGTAATCAAGTGCTTTTTCGACAACATTATAACCGTAGTCGAAATTCAAACTCCCCTTGCAAAATTTTACTAAAAGTCTTCATTAATAGCAAAGAAAGAAAATGTCAGCGTACAGAACTGGCATATATTCCTTAGACACCCTTATCTTATGACGCACACTTGATATACTAAGTGTCTATTACCTTCGTAAGTAAAACTCGACATGAAGAAACCTATATCAGTCACGTACCTTTCAACGCATGTAGCCAAGTTCCTGTAAGAACATGTTCAATCCTACAATAGCTCTCAAACCGGATTTCGTCTTTCTCCTAGATCAGCATAGATAAAACACAAAAACAATGACTATAATGGTTAAACAACTACATAAAACCATAAAAGATATTCTACATTTCATTAAGTGCCATTTGATTTTTGAAGGTTTAATTGTAGAGCAAAAATAAAGCACATTTATTGCCGTAATTTTGTCATGTCTATTGGTTGGAATGCTGCTAATTTGAATATAAACCAAGCTCAATTTTGTTGTGGCTGTTGTTGTTGTTGTTGTGTTTTTGTTGTTTGGCGTTGTTGTATTGGTTAATATTTTCCGAATAGTATAGAATTGCATCTTCTATGAAACAAACATAACAAAACATGTCTGCAAATTGTAATTCGGGGACATTAAAACAGACTTGATAAATATAATACATTAATAAGTATACATTTATGACACTATGAAGCCTGAACACTGTCCTTGGGTCCTCGTTGCTATTCACCAACATGACCTCATGTTCTGACGTAATACACATGTACGTCCGGGTTGTCATGTGTCGAAGTCGAATCTGTTGTTCCCACTGGATAATCTCCCCTAAAAAAATGAAATATTTATGGGTGATACATTTTGTATATCTTTTACAGGAAAATTCTATCTAACGTGGGCATCTAAAAGCTAGATACCGGTAAGTGAAATGTTTTTTATGTTTCATACTAGCGATGCAAGAATTGAAATTCTATACTAATTTCAGAAATTATTTATTCACATTTTATATCAAGGTGTTTAACATTAATCTACTTGTAAAATATGTGAAGAAGATACATGTACATTTACAATGCATGTAGCTGAATATGCAATATAAAGGTACACGTGACGGTTACGCAAATCTCTGTGTATAAGTAGTTTTTTAACAATGTTCTTTTTGTTTTTATATCCATAAAAAGCATTAAATGCGAAGTTTCAACTATAATTGCATCAATTTACCAAAGAATATCCCTTTTTCAGCTTCTATGACCCAAAAAGTGTTTCCAGAGGTTGGTGGTGACAGTGTCCGTGGTTTATGCTGATCCATAACACGTATACGAAAATGAACTGAAAACAATCATTCAGTCAATTGAATTAGCCAGTTGATAAATAAATTAGGCTGTCACTTTTCAAAGAATCTTTGCTGCATTTTTACTCAGTCGGTCTTTCTTTATATCCGGATAATTTGACGCAACACTGAAGAAAACTGAAACAAAGCTGACCCAGAAATACAGGCGAAGGTAAAACATGGAAACGAGAAAAAGAGTCTTTGAATCGAAATATAAGTATTAAACCTCGCCTCAAATTAAAATATTTTAGGTTCTCAAATTGAAATATTTTAGGTTTGCGTTTATATTTCGAGATTTTATGTACACTTTCTTACCATCGTTACATATAATACAAAATGTGTTACTGTGTTTTACCCAAAAAAATGTGAATACTTTGTTTAAATTGATTCTGCTTCAATCAGTGCATATGTTGATTGGTAATTGTATTATATAATTACCATCTTCCGTTATCTCGTCTTCAAACAAACCCTCTGACACTATATAAGCCTCCAATTCCTTGTGAAACAGCCGGATTATGTTACCACCCTGAAAGTCAGGAAAATAAATATATGTGAAAGAAAGTATTTGACACTTAAACGTGGAGACACAAACAATCTTGACAATGACCCAAGTAAAAAAGATAACATTCAGGCTGGAACAAAATTGTTTATTGCGGAAACAGTATCATAATTCAGATCTTGTCTCAAATGCAGCTTTATTTGTAACTCTTGAAAGCAGGGAAAAAGAATTTATATAAGTCTTTTAAAAAAGACTTATTTTCAAATCCTTTTCTGTGTTACTATGTTTTAACTGTTTGTACGTTTGCTATTGTCTTATTACTTGCATACTATGTATTGTACTGTACATGATTACTTGAAAATAAATATTGTATTGTTTAAACATATGATGCGTTGGTTTTCGTTGTTTAAATGCAAGTTATTCACCGAACACAAATATTTACCCGAATGAACACTAAACTTTCGACAGGTGGTCGTTTCCGAAATCGAACAAGAGTAAACCCAGATCTCTCAACTCCAAGATTGAATTCTGATCTATGATTAAACAGATAGATCAAACAACAAATGAACGGTAAATAAATTATTATAAATATTAGCTGTCATCCATCTGTATAAGTCAATTTTTTTTAAATATATGTAGTTCTTTTAAAATTGAAATAAACAGATAAAAAATATGAAATAGTCACAATAGTGTTGTTCAATACGTAATCTATCGAACGATACATGCATTTATGTTATATAAACTAGTCTTTGAATTGGGAAAATTAAAACTAAAATGAACTTAATAATGCATTAAAAAGCTTTGTGTTTTGTCATCCTGTTAAAACTATTTTCCTATTCTGTATATGAATAGTTATTTGCTAATTTAACTTATGTGTATTATTTTATATGTACAAACGGATGACAGTGCATGAAATAAATAAAATATATAATACCACAAAAATAAAAACAATCATATTTTATCTGAATTGTTTTAAATAAAAACTTTCTTATATTTTGACAAAAGGAGTCCTCTTAAATTAGTACATGAAACAAAAAACATTTTTTACATTTATCTTACCCAAATGTAAAGTGGTCGATCTGAAACGGTGAGCTAGCATGAATGTAATGGCCAGGTGATTTGATGCTCTCAAATACGATCTGGTCGTAAATTTGTACCTTGGGAAAAATGGGAATAAAAAATGATTAAAACAAAAAGATACATTTTAAATATTGCACTGCTTTATTCAAAAGCACTTATCATACTGAGGTCAGGCTAGAGAGAGTATACATTATTTTTCTCGCTTCTGTATGTACTGTACAAATTTTCTTGTGTTCGCTTATAATGATATAAAGACTGACATATCAGTTCAAGAATACTTTAAAGCCGTCAACAACTAGAGCCAGAACATCTTTCTATTTATATAGCATGACAATGATCTTCAAAACTAATTATTCTTTTAATGTGAAAATATTCCAGCATGAATTTATTGGGCATGATTCCCACCTGCATTGTACGCCGACATTGCCTAACAACGCAAAATAAGACACGCCTTAGATCACTAGGTCATCGCAATAACCACCAAAAAGGCTTACGTAAAATAGGGTTATTAGTATAGTAGCGTGATCCAGCATGCCGGATTTGCTCGAGTCGCGCGTCGAATCATACGAGT
>JAUMHA010381562.1:0-12450 GCA_032359765.1 Saxidomus gigantea
GCATGCTAGAAACGCTCAGAATTATTTACGTAAAATATTATCACTTGAATATCGTACTTAGCAATTATGTTTGTACTCTCATATAACTAGTTTACCAAAACGTTACACATTTGTAATGATTTACCTTTATGAATAATAGCTTAAAGTGTGATATAAAAATACAATGCAGACGGCAAAAGAAAAATGCAAAATCAACAGATTTTTTTTAATTCTCCGGAACATATTTGCAGTTCGATATATACGATTACTTTACTACACATTTTGCATTGTTGGGCCATAAATATTGTTCCTTATATCCGAAGTTTCCTTATAACCGGAGTACGTTATAACCGTATATTTTTACATCAAAACAAAGACGGGAAAAAATCGGGCCCCAAAAAACTGTTCGTTATATCCGAAGTTACGTTATACCCGTCGATATATACGGAGTTTACTGTATTCATTACAATCTTCAGATTACCTACCAGCTTTGTTTTTCCATCAGTATTTTACTTGAGAAACTATTACTGAGACAATGCATGTACGTGAAGTTGGCAGTAGCAGTAGCTCGCAGTAGCAGAGGCAAAAAACGTGAAGTTGGCAGTAGCAGTAGCTGGCAGTAGCAGTAGCAAAAACGTGAAGTTGGCAGTAGTAGTAGCTGGCAGTAGCAGTAGCCAACCAGTGAAGTAGGGATTGACAGTAGTTGGCAGTAGCAGTAGCAAAAACGTGAAGTTGGAAGTAGCAGTAGCTGCAGTAGCAAAAACGCTGAAATGATAGGAATTTCTATTGGAGGAAGAAATCGTTTGGCATCACCGCCTGAAGGCTGTGAGTCTTCCCGAAAGTGTCGAAGACCAATGCAAACGGATTCGTACCCATTAGAAATATCTTAGGGAGGAAGAACTTATTTGGCATCGCCGCCAGAATTTCTGCGAGTTTTCCAGAAGTGTCGCAGACCGGTGAAAATGACCTATAATTGCACCGCGTGTTGCGAATGACTTTATTTCCATTGGCACCGCTTCTTGAAAGACTGCGATTTTTCCTGAAAGTGTCGCAACTCAGTTGAAAGGATGATTACCTGCTTTGAATATCTAAGGAAGGTAAAATTCGTTTGGCATCGCCTTCTAAAAGTCTGCAAGTGTTTCTGAAAGTAACGCAGACCGGTGAAAATGACATTGGATGGAATCGAGATGCTATAAACGACTTAAGTTTCATTGGCACCACTTCCTGAAAGTGTGCGAGTGTTTTGGATACTATTGCAGAACTTTCAAAATGACATAGGATGGAACAGAGATGTTTTGAACGACATCAGAGTGATTGATGGAAGCTTTGGAGGGATAACGTAGACCTCGTAGAGGGATTGCGGAGGTCATCGGAGCGATTGAACTAAAACGCGGAGATACTCGCGGAGGGATGAAGGGAAGCTTTGGAGGGATTGCAAAGGCCATCAGCGGGATTTTAGAGACCCATGAAGCGATGTAAAGGAACATAACAAAAACAATTGAAAGGAAGGATTCTAAAATTATTTTATTTACGTTTGGCACCGCTACCAGAGTAGCAAAAACGTGAAGTTTGCAGAAGCAGCAGTAGCAGTAGCCAAAACGTGAAGTTAGCAGAGAGTTTGTTGTTGTTTTTTCTATCGAAACCTATTCTTATTCACGATAATCATTATAAAGATCGTTATTTAGCGATATATTATAGATTTTGCGAGACAGAATCCTTAAAGTTCCAGGATCACTTTGAATGTACTGATATAGTAACATAAATGTATTGATTTGATCATGATCGAACTATGAAATATTTACTCTAAAACAATGTTGAAATATTCCTTTCATTCGTATTCGAGTTGTTTCTTCAAGAAACAGAGTTCCCAGAAAGCCTTTCATATTTTTTGCAATTTCGTTGAAAAAATACTGTGTTCTGTTTCTAATGTGTACTTTTCGATTTAAAAAACAAAGGAATGTTTTTGGAAGAAATCACTTAAAGGATCATTTACTAATAAGGGTCATTTCTGCCAGTAAGACATCTTTTTTGGTAAAATGAGTGCTACTTGAAAATGTGATCTTAGGACTTTAAACTGCGAACTATGACATGCACCTAGGTTTTTACTTCTTTATTCTAGCATGAGTACTGTATTTAAACAGAGAACCGTCGTTTGAAACGAGGATCCTCCTTGTGTTAGTTGGCAGCTTTATTTGTCTTATCCTACATCAGTTCGCCTGATGGATAACATAGTAAAATAAAACCTTTTAATAATTGACAAGTGAAGTTTCTTTCGCCGATCACCATGACAACATTTGTAATGTTTGTCAGGCTCCAACATCTGTAATTACTTACGTATTTCTACTTGGCCGGGAATAATGTCACAGTTATGGACTTAATTATTGAAGACAATATGTAAGCGACCGGATAACTCAGTCGGTAAAGCATGTACCCTGTGAGCGAGTAGTTCCTTATTTGAATCTTTGTCAGGTTGCACTTTTCTTTTTCGTCCTGTGGCACATTTGGCGCCAAACATGAAACCTTGACGTTATTGCAAGGTTAGTCTTCGGCTCTTGTAATTGCTTAATTTAGGTAGACATTGCAATTCAAGGACGTATTTGAACATGGTGGGGAATAATGTCACTGTTACGGATTTGATTATAAATAGGAGAGTCGTGTAGGCGGTCTGGTAGCTAAGTCGGTGGAGCATTCGTCCTGAAAGCAAAGGGTACCGGGTTTGCGTCCCTGTCACTCCTTTGACGGTGTGACACAAAGATAACTATCCATAGTGTACTTTCATTTAAAATAATGTCGTTTGTCATTTGTATCAATAAACGACTTCCTAATGCAAGAAATATTACTACTGTGAATTCAAAAATGATCAAGACGGTCTTTAATCGGTTTTAAATTTGGACTTTGACTAATCAAAAGCTAAGACCTTAGTACAACCCCTGTATTCCGCTCCAAATGTCAAAATCCGCTAAATGTATCACCACTTGTTGTCTCTAAAAATTAGAAATACTGTAATTTCCGGACAATAGGCTGCTTCGCTTTATTGACCGCACCCCTATATTTTTACGATTTAAGAAACAAAAATGAACGTATAGGCCGCTCCGTCATATTAGCCGCGGCCAGTACGCCGTATATGGTGCATATATCAAGGCGTTTAAAACGTTCCGCGTCTTTTTGTATGACAGTTAAGGTATGATTAATCACTCCCGCTAATCTGCTGATATCAATAGTATACGGTAGTTAACTGACCCATGAAGGCTAAATAGGTTGTAACGTATTTGGTGAACTGTTTTTAATCAGCATATGAACCTAAATTTCCACTGTGTGCACTTAAAACACCAGTTTTAAACATAAATATGCCGTATAGACCGCTTGGAGTTACCAATTAAAAAAAATAAAAAGATCATAAAGGCGGCTTCACCACATAGGCCGCATGAACGAACATTCTTATAGGCCGCGGGTTATTGTCCAGAAATTACGGTACAATTATTTGCTTTTAACAAACATTTCATAATTTGACAGGTAGGGCATTCTTATGCGATTGTCCCTAAAGAACGGTGTAAGTGCCACACGATGCAAAGACATGAGGTTATCGCGTCTTCGTATCGTTCATTCGCATCGTCCTATAGTCTAAGCGTGTTGTTGTCCCTTCGCATCACTTTATTATGTTTTTCGCCTTCATGTTTTAACTGGATTTAACCGAGAACATAACTTTGCGTACACAACATCAAATAAAATAGAAATATAGCTCTTAGAGCAAACATTGATAAAGGTTTATATTTTGCTAGAACTCTGTATTCTATGTATAGAAAAAAAGTTTAAATACTAGATAAATACAGGTCGCACTATTAAGTTGTAGTTTTAATAATAACAAATTTGTATATTATGAAGAGTCTTTAACACGGTGTTATAATATTTTTCTTATTTTACGTACATGACAATAGCATTGATATGGCCTAAAAGACAGGCATACAGGTACACAGAGGGTATACAAAAAGAACCAATCGATGAAATTTGAAAAATATACTGTATAAATGTCTATCAGTAACCAAAGTCTAACGATGTGTTCAGAACAATGCAATTGTCATTAACAGCCATACAAAAAATGTACACCCAATGATTAAATATCACGAGAAGACAAGCCTGTTATTGAAATTATGATTGCTTGTGTAAGAAAAAATAAATTGCATAGATTTAGTTTTCATATTTGTGTTGTCAAGTATACCGTTTGTCATTGACTTTTCGTTATCTCCTCAGCAAGGAAGGTAATAAATATTAAGTATGATGAATGAGATATAAAGAGACTTTCGAGAGCGTTTACTTGTAGAACGCTTTTAAGTTTTCATGGATAAAGATTACAAAGGCACATTATATTAAATTGTATCTGTGTAAGAAGCCTCGAAAACAATGACATATGTTTTTCACACAAAGAAGGTAGCAAATATTAAGTATGAAGAATGTGATATTAAGAGACTTTCGGCGGACGTTTATTTGTTGAAAACTGGTAAAGATTACAAAGACACAATATATTAAATTGTATATTTTTTAGAAGTCTCGCTAACAATGACATATGTTTTTCATGCTCTCTCTTTGGTATTTATTGAGTGTATTTTAGTCCAATCGGTAGTTTTGTCACTAAATTGAAACCGAAAATTGGCATGCAGATAAATCAGCAACAACAATATGTATTCTAACAATATTAGCATGATTGTGCAAATAAGCCAAATATTTAGCTCTAACAAGCTGATGTCTTTATACTATATTTATTTTTTATTCTCATAACATGAATTCTTATTTAAGTTAATTAAGTGCTGTACTTAAATTTACAATTAAATACGTTGTTACACTGTCTTGACAATGTCTAAATTTGTGTTATTACAGGTGTCAAGAACTGTCAAAAACTGGCATTATGTTTACACTGAAAACGTTCTTGCTGATAGGTAAGCTGAAAATTGAAACAATATCTATATGTATGTTGAGAGAAAGGTATTTAAGTTACTAGAGAGATGAAACAGCAACAGCAAAGGAATTACTGAATGATAAGTCGATGATAGATAGGTGGATAGATAGATAAAAGGTTACCAGAGGAAAGAACAGCAAGTAAATGTTTGAACAGAAAGCAGAAACGGGTGCTTGTTAGATACATAGGTAGGTTGCAAGTGAAAGAAAAACATCAACAACGTCTAAGATACAGAAAAGACAGACAATATCAAATGTGACAGTATATAAAAACACTAAGTAAATACCATTTTTTTCCCCCTTGTTTGTTTTATGTTTATAGTTTGTATACATATTTGCAAATTACTTTTCATAATAATATATTATTAATGACATACTAAAATACTATGTATGTTTGTGAGGTTAGGGGGGTATGGTTCCCCGACCCCTGCCTAACCGATGACGGGGAAAATAAACGGGGTTACCCATTAGGAGCCTCAAAAAAAAAAATGTGACAGTATGTAGCTAGTATGTATATAAAAGGAATGTTTCTGTATATCACCGGCTTCTAGCAATATGCCAAAAATGATTTGCACGCTTCACACAATATCAGAAGGTATTGTTATCTATATTTTGTACCATTGATAGCAAGTTCAAATTACTTACTTTAAGTGTGAAGTTATTTCAAAACGACTAAAAATATGCACTGAGTTCGTCCAATGCCAGTAAGAATGTTCGACTGTATCATGAGTAATATGTGCTCGTGTATTAAAATATATGTAGTACATCTCTTCATCTATCCTGTGACCTAAAGGTATAATGAAAGTGTAGCTACATCAGAAAGGCAAAGGTTTTCACTTGTCACAGATCAGGTTTTTTAGGTCCACTTAATGGGGCTTCGCCATAGGAAAGCGTGTTTCATTTTTGATTTAGAGGCAGGTAGATACCGACATGAAGGGATTGTATATTCCCTTTCAACCTGTATATCCACTGAATAATTATCTTGTGAAACGTTTTTAAATATGTAGGGGAGCATTTTAAATTGGCTGTTTAGATATCTCTAAGTAGTAAAGTGATTATTTTTGTTCTAAATCAATTAAGTACTATATATGACTTGTAAAAGAATTGTTCATATGTAAACACCCACAATTGAGCAACTTTTGTCAAAATTTATGTTACAAAATATGAGATAATTTTCTTGCCCGAGAATAGAGCCTGTTCTATTTTTTCACAATTTCTTGGATGTCAACTCAATGATAAGAAGTGTTTTATGAAGAAAATAAACCAGCTGTGGGCGACATATTTCCGGTACATATTTTTTAAAATTTTGTACACAATGGCTTGGTCAAAGGAAAAAAAGTTGATCATCTGATAGATTTATACCAATAAAAGGAACATCTATATAAGTGCAAAGGGCTATCATAATAAACAAAAAAGAGAGTTTTTAAGATGACATTTAAAAGAAATTTCAATATACATTGGTCATTCAATGAAAAGCTATCATCATATAAATAATTTTTCTCAATAAGAACACTTCTTGCATTTCTTTAAAAACATAGTCCATAAAATTTATATTTTCTTAAAAAAACTCAGAAACTCCATTGCTAAAGACAGTATTGTGTGCTGATGACATCATCCCGCTGTTTTGTGATTAATTGGCAAAGAAATTCCTGCTAGATCTTGTGTAAAGAAACTTCTTGTACAAGGCATAACTTTGACTTATCTTAATGTTTTGTAATGAAAACACCTTTATTCACGAAAACAGAAAGCGGTGGAGGTTCCCTGATATCCCATTCCACCCTGGAAGTTTACACTTAAATGGTCCAAACCGAACAACAACCATTTAATGGGAAACAATGGCGCTCTCCCTCTCCATAGCTTCTTGTTTTCTCTCTCTAGCGTCAATCGCAAGTGTCTTAGCCGGTTTCCGCCGTACTTAAAACAAAGACTTAATTTATGAAAACATCGACTGGGAGTCAAAATAGCACAAATATTCTAGTTAAAAAAAGGACAGTTTATACAAAGCACATTTGACTTAACTAAAATGTACCCTTTGTGCTTTTTACAAATCAGTGGCAAAACAAAAGGCCTACTGAATCTGATGTTAAAATGAAAATTCCTGCTAATGTTAATATTTTTGAATCACTTAAAGCATTTAGTCTGCCCTAATCCAGGATTTAATTGACCTCTCTCTTAAAACTAGTTCAAAGAGACGATTTCGGCCATGAGATTCACAAGTACGTCTCTTTTCGAGACTGTCAAAATGTCAGTTTGTCGAGCAGGACAAATTTCTCGAACTTTTCCTTCACGGGTCATTTCCATCACACTAGCCGTGTTCATAGGCGTGTACATTAAAGAGGAACCTTTCAACCCGTAACAACTTGGTTCTGAACCCAAATATAAAATCTATGGCTAAACTATTTAATAGCATGTTTCAATTTAAATTGTTCTAAAAGGCAGTGAAAACTTTTTTCATAGGTGATTCAGTGAGTCTCCTTTTTTTACAGGAATTGTAACATACATCCAGTTGTTATATTGTAACGCAAAAGCTGAAACTTGCTCATGTCCTCCAAGCACAGCAGCTCCGAGCACAACGGCCCGGAACACAGACGCTCCAAGTAAAATAGTTACAACTACAAAAGTTCCAAGCACAGCAGCTCCTACTAGCACAATAGCGCAAGGCACAGCAGCTCATGGCACAAAAGCTCTGAGCACAGCAGCTCCTAGCACAACAGCCCCAAGCACAGCAGCTCCTGGTTCAACAGCTCCTGGAACAACAGCTCCTGGCACAACAGCCCCAAGCACAGCAGCTCCTGGTTCAACAGCTCCTGGTACAACAGCTCCTGGAACAACAGCTCTTGGAACAACAGCTCCTGGGACAAAAGCTCCTGGTACAACAGCTCCTGGAACAACAGCTCTTGGTACAACAGCTCTTGGTACAACAGCTCCTGGAACAACAGCTCTTGGTACAACAGCTCCTGGCACAACAGCTCCTGGAACAACAGCTCCTGGTACAACAGCTCTTGGTACAACAGCTCCTGGAACAACAGCTCCTGGCACAACAGCTCCTGGCACAACAGCTCCTGGAACAACAGCTCCTGGCACAACAGCTCCTGGCACAACAGCTCCTGGAACAACAGCTCCTGGAACAACAGCTCCTGTTACAACATCTCCTGGAACAACAGCTCTTGGTACAACAGCTCCTGGCACAACAGCTCCTGGCACAACAGCTCCTGGCACAACAGCTCCTGGTACAACAGCTCCTGGAACAACAGTTCTGAGCATAACAGCTCCTGTTACAACATATCCTGGTACAACAGCTCCTGGCACAACAGCTCCTGGCACAACAGCTCCTGGCACAACAGCTCCTGGAACAACAGCTCCTGGTACAACAGCTCCTGGCACAACAGCTCCTGGTACACCAGCTCCTTGTACAACAGTTCCTGGAACAACAGCTCCTGGCACAACAGCTCCTGGCACAACAACTCCTGGCACAACAGCTCCTGGCACAACAGCTCCTGGAACACCAGTTCTTTGTACAACAGTTCCTGGTACAACAGCTCCTGGCACAACAGCTCCTGGAACAACAGCTCCTGGAACAACAGCTCCTGTTACAACATCTCCTGGAACAACAGCTCTTGGTACAACAGCTCCTGGCACAACAGCTTCTGGCACAGCAGCTCCTGGAACAACAGCTCCTGGCACAACAGCTCCTGGTACAACAGCTCCTGGAACAACAGTTTTGAGCATAACAGCTCCTGTTACAACATATCCTGGTTCAACAGCTCCTGGCACAACAGCTCCTGGCACAACAGCTCCTGGTACAACAGCTCCTGGAACAACAGTTCTGAGCACAACAGCTCCTGTTACAACATCTCCTGGTAAAACAGCTCCTGGTACAACAGCTCCTGGCACAACAGCTCCTGGTACAACAGCTCCTGGCACAACAGCTCCTGGTACAACAGCTCCTGGCACAACAGCTCCTGGCACAACAGCTCCTGGCACAACAGTTCCGAGCACAGCAGCTCCTGGATCAACAGCTGCTGGTATCATTGTTTCAAAAACATTAGTTTCAAGCACAGCAGCTCTTCGCATAACATCTTTGGGAATAGCAGCTTCTAGCATCGCAGTTTCAAACACAGAAAATCAAAGCACAGCAGCTCCTTCCACAGCGGGCCAGACCATAGCAGTTCTTATTAACTCCCGTCGGAAAAGAAGAATACAGTCTATAATGTCTGTAACATTGGTAAATGAGAATGGTTTTCGTGGACCCGATGGTAAATGCGTATGCGTCAATACCATAGACAATGGAAATAAGTCATTCGTAATACCTAAACAAGACAATACTATGGTTCTTAGCAGAGGTAAGACATTTTGCAGCTTAACAACCAGTTAACAACTAGGCCAATCATTTAACGAGAAACGTCTAAAATTGTTAAATCCTTATTCTATGAACTTCTTACAATAGTCGGAAATTGTGCTTATATATACAGTAACAAGAATATTTCAAATTGATGATAATAAAATCATTCGACTTGCCAATGTTCATTTCTTTCAAAAATACTGGCAAAATTTAAGTGCTAATTTAAAAAAATGGTTTAAATGTTTCGGGCGAAGTAAATGGTACTAAAACGTGACTTATATACATTTTTGTGTTTTCCTCGTGAGCATTATAAACAGATGCGGCGGTGATTGTATTCTAATGAGTTCACATCCATCAAACAAATCATTCACCAACCAACAGACAGACTTGCACATGCAAGCAGAAGAATGAATCCTCCAGCTGTGTGAAAATACAAGAAGAAAAAGTACACACTTCAGCATATACTATATTATACATAAATTGTAAAAATGCAACGTGTTGCCAAAAGTAAAAGTAAAGGACACCACGTATGTATAAAATGCAGACACAATACAAAACACTGAACAAGCACACATAAAAGAAACTAAGTAAAATACATTAAGATCGTCATTGAATTTTGCAGATTCCGTTCCAGTTAAGGTCGATCTTGTGGTCAGAATTGGAAAGAAATTCAATCCATCCTTGCGGGATAAAACTTCGACAATTTATAAATACTACAAGAAGGAATTTAAAACTAAGGTAATCCTTTAATAGAACGTTGTGCAAACTTAGAAACAAATTCATTTTAGGTGAATGTGACTACACTTTGGAAATTGACAGCAAGAAGCAGAAGAATGTTATTATCCATATATCCACCACATTGAAACCTAGATCTTGAAGCTACACTATATTTCGTGGAGAGTTTAGGATGAAATAATGTATAGAACAATGTGTTTTCCTAGCGTTCACAAGCACAGAAGACGAACAAAACGAAAGACTTCGGCTGACATATATCCGTTACAAAAGTTCTCAATAGCCATTCGGACATAGATAAGCTCATAATGCAATGATTATCAGATAATGATGTTAATCAATGTGTTAGTAGTAATGATGTTGTTTACTCTTTACATAGTGCATTGAACATAACACAGATTTTACATATATATAATTATAAATATTTATTACCATGTACTTTCTGTATTTGATGTTTGTTTCAGCTTGAAGATAAATACAAGGCTGTACAAAACTTTCTCAGAGTTGATGTATATGGATTTAGGTACAGTATACAGTTCTTTTTCGTTACATATCTTTCATTCTAACACTATTGAACATTTCTCCTACATGTGTATATACGCAAAGAACGATGTTTGCGTGATATACCTTAGAAGGTATATCGCTCCAGCGGCACGGTAGTACGCCTTCGATTCTTTTAATTGAATGATGTTAAAATGAAAATAGATTTTATATTTGAGTAAAATACCAGTTAGTTTATCATTATTTGTCTTTAAGATGCTTCGTAATTAATCCCTCAGGCCTACGGCTTTCGTGATTACAATATAGGTATTTACGCATCTTAACTCCACACAGTGATATAATAACAGGTAATAAGTCAAAATAAAATCTTTATCCTAATTGGTTAACTTGTTGTTCTTGTATATTTGTGTATTTACTGAGGTAAATATTATTAGATGACTGTCGTTTTGTAACAAAATTATTTTCTAGAAACTATGAGACCTGTTCATAAGGCTGGTCATGTAACTAGGCAAAATTAGTTGTATACCGACAACAGATATCAAATTGAAAACATTCTAGAAATTAGTGTATACATTTTGCTGAGTTTATACAAACAGGGAAATTTAAAGTAAGTATGTAAATTTAGTAGTTTAAAGCATTGTTAGAATAAAAACCAAGCGTGGCTTAAAAACACAACAGACAAAACACTTTTAAGATTTTAAATGATTTTCTGTGAAAGAACAATTTAAGGAAAATTGTCGGACATTTAGTTATCCAATGTTTTCTTAATATCGGATGGCCTGAAATAACATAGTAACTACATGTATACTAATTTACTGTCTGTGTTGCATTTATACGTTAGTTAGGGAAATGAGAATGATGTGAAGTAAGGCTTGTTTTTGTGTTAGAAGTAGTTTACCAAGTTTGATTTTACTCTCAGAAGTGGAAGCACGCTGTGTGACTATGGAGTAATTCTTAAACCAGGAAGTGTGATTGGTGCTAACAGTAATGAATCGGTTGAACTACAAAAACAGACAGATGCTTTAAATAGCATTTCAATTCTGAATTCCACTGCGACTTCACAAAACCGCACAATAGCGTCAGGTAAGAAATGTCCACGTTGTAAATAATGTTTGGTTGGTTATGACAACATTGTACCATCGATTATACGAACACTGCTAACAGTTCTGTTCTTTGAGATTGATATCTTAGGTGCAGTGTTTTGTCCAATCATTGCTTTTTAATTGTAAAATTTCAAAATATTATCCTTTACATGTAACCAAACACATGCCAGTCGTGAAATGCTACGAGACGGTCAGAGGCACTAGGACATAAAAATAACATTGCAAAGAAACTTTTTGACTTAAATTGTTTCTCAAAAAGCAGTTTCATAAGCGTTGGAAATGAAAAGAAATTGCAATAGCTTATATCTGGGCAGAATGTCTAAACAGTGAGTGTATAACCCAGTAGACATCGCACTTGAATAGCAGGTCAGCTAGAAATAATAAAAATAGCATACACTATTTTGTTTATACTAACGGTTTGCTTTGCAACACCTGGCTGCAATTGTATTTGTCGGTTACAATGATTTATGTGATTAAAATGTATACAAAAGCCTGGTTTAATCATTTTTCACCACCACGTCGGTCGAACCAATTAAATGTATAAGCAAGCGCAGAGTCAAATCAATATTAATAGGAAGCTTTCAAGATTATGTGTATATAGCCTAAATGCATTCTTGTCTATGTCCAGGAATCAGACCTTTATTCGGTGAAACTTCATAGATTACTTACATATGTACTTATCATTTATATCACATATATACTTATTCTTTTTTTATTGTTCTTCGTCAGACAATAAGTGGTGTTTCTACATCGACAGATATAATAAAAATACTACATACAACTTGAATCCTGTAATATCTAAAAAAAAGTATTCAAAGTAGCATACTGAGTCTTGGCAGGAAC
>JAUMHA010381573.1:0-12449 GCA_032359765.1 Saxidomus gigantea
TAATTGAATTGTAGACCTCTCCAAATATTTTACAGAGCTCTCCAAATATTTAAAGACCTCTTCAAATAATTTAGTATGTGTAGATTTGGCATGCACTGACGATATCTCAAATTGAATTTCACCACGCTCGAATAGATTTAAATAGGTATCTTTTTTAATTCCAGACCCCTCCTATTTAATTTGTAGCGAGCTATATAATAAATACAGAGGTTTTCAAATCAATTAGAGACCACTACAGTTCAATTACACATCTCTTGAAAACGGCTTAAATACACCTTAATTCTTGATATCACTAATCAAATTGTAGAAGTCTTCATACATTTATTGTGCGCTTCAAATCATGTTTTGATATCATTTATTGAATTAGAGAGCTCTCCAAATGTTAAAAGACCTCTTCAAATATTTCATTTTATGTAGATTCGGCGTTCCATAGTGGTCCGTATTGTAAGAGAGGGATGTTTAAGGCAAGTCAAGTCAAGTCAAGTCAAGTAATATTTATTTATAAAATCGGGTTGAGACATAAGATTATCAAGTTCAAAGTACACAAATATTAATTCTCAACCCGACTTTATAAATGAATATTACTTGACTTCACTTGACTTGAACATCCCCAGCCAGTCTTCAAAAAAAATATCATAAGATGGATCTTAACAAAGCCTTTGCGTACATCGTCGGCTCCGCTGTTAAAAGAATTAAAGTGGTTCACTGTTGAAGACCGTCACAAGTTTCACATTGCTACTATGACTTATAAAGCTCTTCAAAATATGGCACCTTCGTAAATATGTGAATTTATCAGTATTTCTGAAAACAAAAGGTATCATTTACGTTCCAGCTCAATGGGTATGTTAACACATACTAGATCTCGAACTGAATATCTTAACCAGTCAATTTGCTATGCAAACTACGACTTCTATGCCAGTAATCACAAGAAACGCAGTTTCCTTAAATGCTTTCAAAAATCAATACAAAATATTTCTGCTATATGTTTAATATGCTTTATAATCACTGGTGTTTTGCTTATTTCTTTTGTGTGTGAACTGTATCTTTTTATATTTGTTGCCTATGAAATGTATGTTGATATGTTGTTGTTTTATAGAAGGCCTCATTGAAAATATGTATGTAAATTTAATTTAATTTAATTTTGATGTTATTGCGTAATGACTTTGTAACTTCTGAAAATAAAGAATTTATTGTTATATTTTTTTTTATTATCTATAGAATAATATATGGCGGAGCAGGGCCTTTGAGTGATAATCGCCCCGGTAATGGAATAATTGCCAGAGGGCTTTAACCCGAGGGCAATTATTACATACCCAGGCGATCATCACTCAAAGGCCCTGCTCAGCCATTTCTTTTTCTGTGTAATATATTCCCCATTTGTCGTCTATTCCACTAAAATCAAACTGACTTGCCCCAATCTTAGCTTACAAGTGATTATTGTTAGCAGTAAGATATGTGTTATTAACTTCTTGGCTATATATCAATATATATTTTATGTCTGTTTCAACTGTTGTAAATCAACCTGACTTGACACTTCATAAAGCAGAAACATTACCTTGGAAGACGGAACTCAAATAGGCCTATAAACAATGGATCTTTATCCTTCTTATTCAACAAAATCCTTTTTACGTCGCTCTTTGTTTTCATCGTTGCAGATTTTTGCAGTTGTGCGTTAATTCCTGCTTCGGTTACATGGCGATTCACGTCGCGCTTTATGACTATTTTAACTTCTAAAACAATCATTCTGTTAGCTATAGTATCTAGTCACTTCGGCGTCAGCCATGTTGTTACCGTTAAATGACGTCACGTTTGAACGTGCACGTCTTCCTAGGGCAGTTATGCGAGAATAGCCCTGCGCGTGCAGGGCCAAAAGCTGATAATACTGCAGAAGGACGGATAAAACATTTTTTCTCTGTACTCAAGTGTTACTATATATAGTAACATATGTATTGTTTATAGAATAATCTATGGCGGAGCAGGACTTTTGAGTGATAATCGCCCGGTTTACGGAATAATAACCAGAGGGCTTTAGCCCGAGGGCAATTATTACATACCGGGGCAATTATCACACAAATGCCCTGCTCAGCCATTTATTGTTCTGTATAATACGTAAGTGTTTCCCGTTTGTCATTTTTTCCACTAGAATCAAATTGACTCGCCTAAATCATGGCTAAAAAGAGGGTTATCAATAAAGGACTTGCTCATTCAACTTAAATACATGTATACTATCTAGTAAGACATGTGTTCTTGGCTATACATTGTATATTGATATATATTTTATGTCTGTTTGTTTTTAACTGTTGTAAGTCGATCTGACTTGGCACTACATAAAGCAGAAACATATACCTCTGAAGACGGAATTCAAATATAAACAATATGTCATTTTATTCAACAATATCTTTTTTACGTCGCTCTTTGATTTCATCATTTTAGAATTATAGCTTACTTTCTATGAAGTTGTGAGCTTCTTCTTCGGTAACATCGGCGATTCACAACGCGCTTTCTAACTATTTTATCATCTAAATAAATCATTCTATTAGCAAGAGACTCTAATGTACGTTGGAGTTACATTCAGCGTCAGCCATGTTTTTTTCCCGTTAAATGACGTCACGTTTGCACGTGTACGTTTTTCTAGGGCAGGTATGCAATAATAGCCCTGCGCGTGCAGGGCCAAAAGCTTATAATGGTTCGGGAGGACGAATACAAAGTTTTTACTCTATACAAAAGTGTTACAATATTATAATTATTATTATAATTATTATTATTATTATCATTGTTATTATCATTATTATTATCCCTCTTTTACAATACGGACCACTGTGGAACGCCAAATCTACATAAACTCAAATATTTGAAGAGGTCTTTCTTCGATTTTTGCAATTTAAATAGCCTTTAATAAAACAAAATTTGTCAAAAGTATGTTCATACAAGGTACACAAACATTATGTCTCAACCCGACTTTATAAATAAATATTACCTAACTTGACTTGACTTGAACATTCGTCTCTTACAATATGGACAACTATGGAACGCCAAATCTACATAAACTCAAATACTTGAAGAGGTCTTTAAATATTTGGAGAGCACTCTAATTCAATTAATGCTATCAAAAATGAACTAATTAATATGTTCATACAAGGTACACAAACATTATGTCTCAACCCGACTTTATAAATAAATATTACTTGACTTGACTTGACTTGAACATCCGACTCTTACAATATGGACAACTATGGAACGCCAAATCTACATAAACTCAAATACTTGAAGAGGTCTTTAAAATATTTGGAGATCTCTCTTATTCAATTAATGCTATCAAAAATGATCTAATTCAATTAATGATATAAAAACATGATTTAAAGCGCGCAATAAATGTTAGATATTCCGTACCGTGGAGGTCCCGTATGAGAGTGATGAGCTAAATGTTATCTTTAATGAATCTGTGATTGGACAACACATACGGCTGTTGTATCTATCAAATTTAACAATAGAATACTTTACACATACTTAATTAGTATTATGGAGATTAATGTGAAAAGTCTTAGACCCCTGTAACCTGTATGTTTCAATATCGAGGACCAGTCTAAATCAGAACCAGGAAGATGCAATATGGCGCAGGGTAGTAGAACCAGATCAAATCAACAAGGAATGAACCTTTCAGGCGTTATAGGTGTTTTACAGGGTGTTTTTAACCCAAACAGATTGGTCGTGGACAAAAGAACAATAGAAAAATCATGGAAATTAATGGATAAAGTTGTAAAAATGTGCCAACATCATCGGATGAACCTGCGAAACAGTCCACCGTTCATTCTCGACATTTTGCCTGATACATATCAGCATCTTAGACTCATATACAATAAACATGATGACAAATTGCATACTCTCAATGAATGTGAATATTTCAGAATTTTTATAGAGAACCTCATGAATAAATGTAAAAATACTATCAAATTGTTCAAAGAAGGAAAGGAGAAAATGTTTGATGAAAACTCACATTACAGAAGAAACTTGACAAAACTGAGTCTAGTGTTCTCACATATGTTAGCAGAGCTAAAAGCCATCTATCCAAGTGGATCATTTGCTGGTGAAAATTTCCGTATCACTAAAGTTGATGCATCAGATTGGTGGAAAAAATCTTTTGGAGACAGGTGAGTAATGACCCATTGTACAGGCATGTCAACCTTAAATTGGTTCATTCGTTTTTAATTTAAAAGCAAATTTAAAATTATCATACAAGGTGTTTTCTCCAATTGTCACCCTGTCACTGTGACAAAATTAAAATCTGGGTGACCAGAAACGGTGACGTTGTCACTCTGAGATTGTTTTTGACACCTAGATGGTCACCTACGATGCACTGAAAGAAGGCGGCTGAGGGGATTCACTGTGACTGGACATACAAATATATTTGTGTTATGAAAGTTGACAGGCAGGGCATCGTAAGTGTGGAAATATTTAAATTCACTATTATCAAAAGTTTGTTACTTAGTAATTGCGAAAAATTATTTCTCAATTAATATTTAAAAGGTTTCAAATGTTGCTTTTTTGAAAATGAAACAAAACTACCAGCAGCAATATTTAGTGTCCTGAAAGGTTTAGTTGTGAGACTCTTTGTTGCGACTTATGATCCCTTTTATGTTTAATTCTTATTTTCTTTTTTTGTACGGTCTTATGACATGGATCACATGAGACAACTGGAATATTACCAGAATACCAATGGAATATCGAAACGCGTTGCTTGTTTGTGGCGTTTCAGTGCCTGCTTTTTCTATTGTCATTTACGATCCCCGCTTATTGTACTATTTTTCAGGAACTGTCAAAGCTGATTTTTTCCCCAGTTTTCTTCTATCTATTTTTAATGAATATATAAGCCTTGCCTTAAAAAGTTATTTTTACTTGAAACTTTTTTAATGAGAGATAAAGCCGCAGATGTCACAAGATCAAAGAACGTTGCCGACACTGTCCTGTTTTGTTTGATCTTAGTGAGCATGTGGCATTAAAAGGACAAAAATAGTATGACAGTAAACTTTGAGACCTTGACATTAGACTGATAATTTCTGATTATTAAATCATTAGGTAGGATAGATAATTATAAGTTGTTTTTTTATAGATTGATTGTGTTGCAGTGGTTGTTTATTTTGATAGTTCAGTATGTTAGGTTACCAGTAGCAGTAATTAAAAAGTGTTTTTAGTTTGGAAGTTTAGAAAAACACCAAAATATTTCTACTTTTTATTGATAAAAAAAATATTGATAAAAAAATTAAATTAGTAAAAAGCATAACAAAAAATCAAGACGATACCCAAATGTGGACACCATGAAACACAGTGTCCAGTCACTACAATTCGTGGTGACAAATGGTCACCGTGACCAGACACCCTAATTAAGGTGACCAAGCTTGCGTGGACATGGTGGCTTGACCTCACAGTGATGGGTGACAATTGGAAAAAAACACCTTGCATATAATATGTTATACTATATTGTTGTGTCCAAGATTTAGAGAAAAAATAGGGGGTTCTTTGAAAAAAATGGGGATTCATAAAAAAACATGATTTTGAATGTTCTAATAGTAATACTAATATGAATATCATTCACTTTAAGAATGACAAAATTTAATACCCGTGCTGCTCATAAAAACTCGTCCATACTTAGCAGAGCATTTGCCTGCTTGGATGCACACTCTGTGATAATTTTGGCACAATCTGTCATCATTCTTTGCAGGTACCACCGCATTTTTGTCTGCATTTTTAACAACTTTTTTTCATTTTTTCAGAGTCATTGATCTAAAAAAACAAAAAAACTGTTATTCGAAGAAAGTATGATATAATCATTTAACTTAAAAAATAGTAAAATTTACATTTTTGCTTTAACTTAAATTCATGAAGTATCAAAATCATCAGTAAAACTTTCATTAAACAAGAGAATGGATTTTTCATGATAATTTGATAGTTGTCCCAATGTAAGAATTTAGATTTGGCATTTGTTACTGTGGGAGTCTGGGCAGGTGTGAAAAGTATGGCATGTTGTAAAGGATGATGCAATCCCAATAAATGCTAAATTTGAGTGAATTAACAGTACTGCACATAATCTGACAGTTCAACATTTTGACATGTTTCAAATACCTACGAATGTAAGCATTCAACAAAATAATTTAGTAAATTCAAGGCAATTGCCGGCCGAACAACTTTTTCTATAGTGAGTTGATCAAGGGGTGGCAAAGTATTTTAACTTATTAATGCAATTTTCTGTAATATGTGTTTAAAGGAGTGGCCAAAGTTGACGATCACATTGCCTAAGGGTGTGAAAGAGCCTGTTAAGTCACTGTAAATAAGATTATGTCACAATGACAGCTGGCTGATTTCTTCTGGCCCAAGCTGAAGAATGACTTCTTTGATTTTGGGACAAACATATATAAGTGTAGAAAACAATCATGTTTTTTCGGCATAAATAATACGAAGATACTGACAGTAATTTCTTGAAATGCTGTGAACTAATCTTAAATAAAAGTTTTATATCCAGATATGTATAAAATGTCAAATGTAAAAGCCATGACAGATACAGATGTAAATCAACTATAAAAATTGAAACTATGCATGTTATTGTTACATACTAAGCAGTGGATATGTCAAACAGATACAGAATGCACTTTTGGTCAGAGGCGTTCAGTGAGTCTTAACTGTTTTCGCAAAGATCATGGTTGCTATGCATTACGATGAAGCTAGTGACCTCGCGTTTGGTCATAGTTACTGATCTTGACAAAGCATACATTGTACATGTACATTCTTAATAGAGTTTCGAACTTGAAAGATGAAACTGCACTTCTTTATTGAATCTAACAAAGAAGTTGAAAAAAAAATGTTTTTAAAATTTTTATGAAGAATATTTCACTAGAAAATTGCAGCAAATTCTGATTTTACATGTTTTAAGAACAATCTTTTGAAGGCCTTTAGTAACCAGTGTTTGGCATTCATTCCAATTGAGAAAACATAATTTTTTGTTTGTATTTTGAAATTGTAGATAATTGGCTTAATGCAAATTGATTTTTTTTCGAAAAAAATGCATTCCCTGCAGAACATTGTTGTCATGGCAATGAAAAGGAAAAACTTCTCAAAAACTGGAAGGCCCATGCATTGATATTTGGCATGTAGCATTTTCCAGTGGACCTCTACCAAGAGTGTTCAAATCATGACCTCTGGGTCAAAATTGAACCTGCCCAGGGGCTTCATTTTATTTCACATCTATAGGCAAATATTGGGGAAACTTAAAAAATCTTCTTGTCTAAAACCCCAGGTAAAAATTGACCCTTTCTTCGATACAATTGCTGACCTAGTATTATAGCGAATTGTTGCCAGGTGAACGATAAAGGGCCAACTTGGCCACCTTGGTTTTGGTCAGTAGACAAGGCTAAAGCATCAAGTCGCACAACTCAGACATGTATTAGGTACAATTATGCCCCCTTTTTGGACGTAAGAACAATCTTGGTTAAAGTTTAGCATAGAAATTGGTGTATTCAATACTACTAAAAAGACTGGAATGAAACTTCAAAAGAATTTGAAGTGGATAAAAAAGACCAAAGGAGCAAGACACGCATTCCTGTATCGTATTTTTTGACAAAATTCTGCCAAGTTGATAGTATTCCATAGATAAACTCATACACTGTCTCGTGGATAGCTAAAAACGTTACATAAACATTTGCCAGATCGAGCAGATGTGTATTGTGTTTGTTTGAACCAGTTCAGTTCATGGTCAAGGTCATTTGTAAAAGTCAGTGGCATTCATGAGAAACCTACATTAATGTTTTTGTTTAAAAACACAACCTACATGTAGGTTCATACAAGGTTAGCTTTTGAAAAAGCTAGAAAGCGGCTCGCTTGGTTTTTAGTAAGAAATGAAACAGTGTGTACTGTCAGATAGATGAAGCAAGACCAACTTCAGTTTTATATCAATGCCCCCAATTACTACATGCAAATTCTAAGATTTCAGGATGAGATCAAACAAAAAGTGACAAATGTGAACAGTTAATCAAATTAGGCAACAATAATGATCCTGGGATTTTAGCTGGTAATTGAAAAACACCTGTGATATGCAAACTGTATTTTTCATGTTCTTTAAAAATGTATATAGGAAAACAAAACCACAAGTTCCCTTCCGTGTCATTGAATATTTATGTTAATTCCGTGTCCTTGCAAAAGGTATTCGGTATGCATTGGTGAAATCATCGGCAATGCAGCAAAGAACAAACTAAAACTATGTAATAAACTAAAACTAGGTATTTTGAAAATACTCAGGTCAGAGAAATTAATTATGGTCGTTTTTGTCAGGGTTTGCAGTCACTATGGACAGCACAGCTGTAATTCTGCTTTCACCGCAGAAATACAGCTGAGCAGTCCACTATTAACTCATCTGGTTTGTAAGGCCTGCTATTATTGGTCAGTTTGAATACACCAATCAGCGTTTATCCTTGGTCTCTGGTTTGCGAGTTGAATGGAACGAATATGCTGGAAGCCATGTTGTTTTTTTTTAGATGTTTGCAGTTTAAGGCTGTTTTTATAGTAAAATCCTATCGTAATGCTGGCTCGCTGAGGCAAGCTGGCATAATATTGATATTAATATTCAGGTTTGTTGTGAAAGCCGTAACAACTGTTGGAGTAGTTTTAATAAATGATCATTTAAAAACATGTGTAAGTATGAAAATAGTTAAATCCTAAGTGAAAACATTGACACTGTTTTCTCACAGTCAGCAATGACACCAGATGTATAGATCTTGTAACATATTATGTACACAGATGTCTTTTAACACAGAATGTTTAATCAATCTGTTGATCCAGATGATAAAGGTAGGGTATAGTTTCAGCACAAACAAGTAGATTTCACAGTAAAAATCTGCTTATTAATTGATCAGTGCTCCCACCAAATAAGGAAAATATTTGAGCACTAAAATCATTGCCTGTTTGTGGTTTTGCATATAAGGCAAATTAAAAATTGTTTATACCAAAATGGTAAAATAGTGAGCATACGTGTATTATACACACGTACAGACTAGATCATGCCATCATTTAAAGTGTCTTAAAGATCAAATTGGTACATTGTATCGTATTGGTTAATTAAATAAAGTCATTATAAATTCATGTAGGGAACCTGACAGCAAAAAAAAGTTAGATTTATTTTGGCGATTTTACATAACATCAACAAAGTGGTGTATTGAATTTGAGTGGAAAATTGAGCCACAGTGAACATATTGGAGGGATGGGTCTGCTGATTCAGTATTAAATGCATGAATAAAGTCTGGTTGGGATAATTTTGTTTCTTGAAAAGAACTTTGTGTAAATATGTGAAATAATGTTACTTACATTGTTAGAACATAAAAGGGTGTATCTAATACTTCTCCTATAGTGTTAAAACAGTTTTTAAATAGGTACTACTGTATTTAAAGCCCAATGATCATTTTGAATGGTAGCTGAGTCATCAGTCAAGAACCAGTCTGAATACATTTTTCAAACTTGATTTGTCATCACTAGTGGATGGCCCTGATTCATTTTCAGGTTATTAGGTCATAGGCCAATTTCAAACTGCAAAAAACGGGTCCATGTGTAGTTTGACTTTTTTGGGGGGTGGCATTGGTGTTATACAAAAAGGTGTTTTTATTAAATTATAGAAAGAGTACAAAATGTAGATATGTGAACTGTGCAGGTTTGCACTGAGCAACAGTTGGCATATCAAACGTCTGTTCTTTTTCAGTATAAGGGCAAAGTGTATGACTTTTGCATGTTTTGTGTCCTCATCCCAAGGCAGGCATGCAGATATTACATTGTCACTGCCTGTTCTGTTGCTTTAACATTACCAAATTAGGTATACCAGTATGTACAACTTTGGTATCATGAGTTTGCTTGAATTCTTTCTGTTATTGTAAAATGTGAAGTTAGAAAATTTGGTTTTTGGGGTTATAATTACATTATGTTGTTAAAAAAGACTAGATGGATACCCTTTTTGTTGATCCTTTCAGTTTATGTCTGTCCAGTCAGATCGAACCAATCATCCCAGAGACAATTTGATCTTTAATTACTAAATTTGTAACAATTTTAAGTGACGGGCGTTTTTTGTGACAGTTTAGCACTGTTGCTGGCTGTTGTTTCTGTTTTAGATGGTTTTGCTCTGTGAAATTTTCTTTTATATTATCTGCTATTTTCATCAGACTAATGCTGCAGACACCCACGCAACATTTTGATTGCTGAAGCATTGATAAGCTTGATTAAGTTTATTTAAAATTCCAAACAGAAGTAAATTTCCATTGATTGAAACACTCCTGTCTGAGATAAGGCCTAGGTGCAGTAAAACACCAACCAGGTGTTGCTCTATAAAGGGATTGAAGCCTAACATTAGGTATAATTCAAAATAACTTAAAAGCCATAAGTAATTTACCAATTTAATGAATCGTCACCAAACAGCAAAAATTGCAACAGCAACAGGTACAATTAATTAGTGAAATAAGGTGTGTTGTAGGTTTTGGTATACAATTTACAGTAACTGTTGTTCTTCAATTTTTAGGTGGATACTGATTCGTTGTTGATTATATTGTCCTCATGTTCCAGTTCGATTATTGTTCACAGAGTTATGGCCCTTTGATAACTACTGTATTTGAAATTTGTTTTCAAACTATTTCTCAGCAGCTTCTGGCGGGAATTCAACAAAAAATCATGTTCATGTTCATTTGAATGTATTAAGAAGAGATGCACATATTGTGTGTGTGTACTTGTTCGATTATTTTTCACAGAGTTTTCGCCCTATGTTTACTTCAGTTTGAATACATTTTCACACTCTTTCTCAGCAAGTACTGGAGGGAATTCAACAAAACTTCCTGACAAGGCTGAACAACCTAAAGTACTATTAAAAAATGTGCATGTTGTTGTGGCACTTTCCCACATGATCATTTTTCAAAGAGTTATTGCCCTTTGTTTTTTGCTGTAAATAGTGATAAAATTCTGGTCTTGTGTATCGTTTTATTCTTTGGAAAATTGAAAGAAAATGAAGCAAGTCCGGCATTGAATAGCTATACCTATTTCTTCCCTTATTGTTAATTATCTCCCTTAATAGAATTGCTTCTTCTAGTATGAATTATTTCATGTTATGATTTTGCTTACATTTTTATGGTGGGGTGCTTCTAGAGTATCCATTGTCTCCAATGATACTTGTGTTTGATATATATTATTTCTGAAAAATGTATTTATCATTCAATATTTTACATATATTATAGCCCATTTTATACATTTGAAGTTAAAAGGGTACATAGAGATACGCCCATTTTGCTTCAGTAAAAGTGGTTATAATGCATTAATTAATTCAACCTGATGGTATACAGTCATATGATGGATTTGTAAATAATGGTTGAACGATTTTGAAGGTTTTTACATCACTGAACCATAAAAAGTCAATTTAATATTGTTGAAGGCAGAACAGGAATTACAATATATATACCTAATTTGTTATTTTCTGAATTGATTTTTAAAGAAACTTTCACCACTGTTTTATGTGAAAATAATATATTATAAGTCTTTTTATATCAATTCTAAATTATCAGTAACTGTTAATTTATAATAAAAATAATGTTATGCCCTATGCAACATAAATGTTGCCAGATTAAGTACATATAAAACATTTTACTAGTTTTACTGGTTACTGTAGACAGAAGTATTCTGTTATATTATAAGCCCACCACATTTTAGGGGTACGCATGATTTGGCTTGTATGATGGTGATTTTTTGTGTCCGCTCCATATATTTTTAACCTGGGATTTTCATGAAACTTTGTTCAATTTTCATCTCATCAAGAGGATGTGCAAAATTCATGTTCTAGCCCCACCAGGTCAAGGTCATACTCAGGTGTCACTGGTTTTTCAGGTCTTTACCGTATTACCTAAACCTGTTCAAGGTTTTTCATGAAAATTGGGTCAAATGTTGAATTAACCAAGATTGTGAGAATTCATGTACCATAGATACCATTTCAAGCTGAAGGTCATGCTTAGTGGGGGTCATTCATGGTTGATTGGTTTTTCATGCCTGCTTAGTATGTCTTATACCCTGCGAAAGACTTTTGTGATAAAATGTTTATCTGTCAGGATGATGTGCAGAACCGGTGTTCAGCAACGCCAATTCAAAGTCTGGGTCACATTTAAGGGTCATTGGTTTTTTATGTCTGCTTAACATCCTATATCCCTTGAAGAATTTTCACAAAACTTGGGTCAAATGTTCAGTTTTATTGAGACATCAAATGTTCAGTTTTATTGAGACAACTTGCAGAACCCATGTTCCAACAGTTTAAGGTCAAGGTTACAATAAGAGATCTTACACTTAAAATATTGCAGAAATCTGTATTGTTGAAGTTACTTAAGAAATAATATGTATTCATGTTTGGTTTATCGTAGAATAACCCGAGTTTGGAGTTTTATGCGCAAGAATAT
>JAUMHA010381584.1:0-12449 GCA_032359765.1 Saxidomus gigantea
ATGACGCTGTACGAAGAAGATATCTTAGATGTTTCGAGATTGATGAGCATTGAATGTTTGTCTCTCTTAAGTATAACAATGTCATATGGTGTATTTGAGAGCCTGCTTTCAGACTTGGAAAGCCGATCGAAGCTTCGCCAAATTAATCTGCAAGACGTAGAATGCATTGACCAACCTAAGAACTATGGAGGCTTTGTGATGAAATTATCAGAGAAAGCAAAACTAGAACTTCTTCAGTTGGACAAAGTTTGCCTGACAGAGATATTTCTTAATGCCAAGATTTGTATTGTTGAATGGCTACCTGTAGCTGGAGCCCTTCAAAGTTTGCTTGATTGTCTTGAAAACACAACAAGGTTAGAAAGATTTGAATGTGAAGGTCCATCAAGCCAAGAAGATAAGTTACAGCTCGTGTCAGCCGTTTCAAGGATGAGGCATTTAGAATACCTTAGGCTGCGAAATGTTGAAATTGATACACTTAATATTGATCTTACTCATTTACAATATCTCAAACGTGTTCACTTCTGTTATAATACATTTAGCAGTGAAGTGTTAGGAAGTGTTATTGATCAGCTTGAGATGTTTGAGTCACAAATGATGGTTTTCATGGATAACTGCACTGTTACTCCGCCTGAAAAATATAAAGAACTGAAGTTGCGGCTACACTCATCTAACAAATTCGAGGTATTGAATGAAAATGATGACGGGCCATCTCAACTATATTTCAAAACGGTACCTTCTGTCAACAATTTAAAAACTTCCCAACAAGCAGGAATGCAAGCAGGTTCGTAGTATCTCTGACAGTCTATAAAAAACCTTACGCACTTAAATTGAGTGAATGTTGTTTGCATTGACAATACAGTGATAAACATTTAAATAGATTGCATTCTTGGGGTCCTTTTACACATTTGAAAGTTATACTCGCCTGATTTTTATTTGCCTGTTATGAGGTAAAAGCTAACGGTAATGCGTACTCTGACTATCACACATGACTGAACGTGTTTACAAAGATAAACGGACAAATACGTTTATTGAATAAATTAATCCATAAAGTCTTAATTATTTCTCAGTAACTTTTATAACAGTGATTTAAATATAAAAACGTATGTGTTGATTTTGCGTTTAAAATACGGAAATAATAAACAACTTCTTTCAAAATACTTTAAAAGTTGTACTTTGCAATGCGTTTTATTACCATTGCAATAGCAAATGGAAAATGGGTTCATAATTATGTAAATGCTTCTACACGTAACAATAAATTACTGAAAAAATAACACAAGCTTAAATCTTAATTCAGGATCAAGATGGGACCACGTTTTTTGTGACAACTCCGTCAAAACAAAACAAATTGCTGGTCAACTTATGAAAGACGGCACGTTACCAGATCAATGTACTTTAGACAGGTTATGCAGAGAACTTGGAAAGAAAGACGAGGTAATCAACAGATTGTGTGAAGGAATATGCACTTTTATCAAAGGCAAGAGTTCCAAAATTGTTAAAGTTTTGCCAACATATTCACCCATTAGTAGCTGTGAGAGCACTATAATATTTTTGGTCATAACAATGGAGCAGTTGCCTTCTGTGGTTTTACAGGAACTTACTTACTCTGTGAATGTGAGACAAACTGATAAATACAGCTCCGAAGGTAGGGTCGTGATAGACGATGAAAGAACAAGTAACACAGCTCTACAGGTAGAACAGGCTGAAAATTTGAAAAGATGTATAAATAGACACTCAGAAACACTGCTGAAGAAGCACAAACTGCTTTCAATAATTGCCCCTAGTCCCGTTCGATCCAAATACTATGGGTCTGAAAGATTTGCTATAGAGAAAGAGCCATGTATTGTCCTGTATGTTTTTGCCAAAGATTACATTCCACTGGACGAAGATCCTTTCTCAAAATACTATGGCGGTATACCGATAGATGTAAGGGAAGGCTATTTTCTGCCGCAGCCAGCAACCCTAAATCCAGCTAATGCTCATGATACATTGAAAATGGGCTGTCAGATTGGGAGTGAGCGAAATAGCAACTCTTCTGGTACTCTTGCTGGATTTATTGAACATCCACAATATGGCCTTTGTGGTTTTACATGTGCTCATGTCCTCTTGAATCAAAGTGATATGGAAATATTACGAAGAAAAGGCACAATCAAGTGGCCGGATTTCTACCCTAGTGATACTGTTAACCAACCGGCAGATTCCCCTGGCGGTGTCGGTCGTGTTGTTCAAGCAGTGTACAGATGTGGAACGGCCGACCAGAGCGGATTTGAGGTAGCAGTGTTTCAAATAGAAAGACGGCATCCAATTACAGGAGAATTTCAAGGTATGACAATGAACTGTTGTATGTCAATTTCAAGGATATATTTAAACTTATGTTTGCATAATGATTCACCTAAGTACCAAATGAAAACCATTTCTGATATGTCCTTTTTTCTAAATTATAGAAATAAATATAGACCGCCTCCATGATCGAGTAATTAGAGTCACTTTCTTAAAATTCCAGCGACCACTTATTGACTGGGAGTCATGATTTCGAGTCCTGCTACCGACGTGTCTCTTTACGCGAGAAAGTTGGCAGTTTCTAACGGATGACTGGGTTCTAGTTCTGTCATACAATTGTAATTTCAAATGACAATGACAATTTAAAGAATTATATTTACTTATATTATGTAGGAATAATTCCTTCGTGTGTTTAAAACAAATTTAGGCGATGGCTCATTTTGTAACTATTTAGGTTTTACGTACAAAATGAGATTGTTTAAAGAGATTTTTGACAGGTTCTAAGCGCAAGTCTAAAACAAAACCAGTTTCAAAATCGTTTGATTTGTATAAGGCAAAACATGGGTTAAATGTTTAATGAAACATGTGTTTATTTAACGCGATGCTAATCTGAAAACCTCCCCAAATCACATTGAAGCTCAGAATTTGTACATTCCATGAAGTGAGAGTATTACAACTACTATATGAATACTACAATTTACTTTGAGGTGGCCAGAAATTATTCGGAATAATATTCTGTATACCTGTTGATCAAAGTAAACAGTTTAAATATGTAGATACATTTTGATTGTCTAAATGTAGTCATGTACATGTCGTGTTTAATGTCAGAAATTGTATACACGTAAGATACCTTTATGTGCGGCATAACTGTGTAATTTTTATTCAGTTTTTTATCAGTTTGTTTACAGTTATCTTGTAAACTTTGGTTTGGTTTTCATCTTAAAGTACACAAGTTGTGTTTCACTAATATTCAAGGCAGTAACTTAAGGAGTTTCTACACGTGTCGTGAACAATTTAGTTGCCGCGGTAACCAGTGTTTTCACATTCATATTTACTTGATTCTATATTGCGCTGCCAAAAAGAAAATTGTTGTTGATTTGATTTAGATTGTTTATAGTCCCGGCTGACCCTAGAATTTTCCTTTGATGAAACTTCCAAGATCCCCGAAAGGCGTAGGTTGAAGAAACAGATGTATACACAAGGGAATTCGAATACCAGGCCCTAGCTCTTTATGAAAAGAACCCTTCGTTCTTGCACGTATAGCACTGATATAGGTTTTTAACTAGTTCATCACTAGAAACACTGCGAAGCGTTTCTGACATTATATGTGCCCTGCCTGGATTCGAACCGCGGACATCCGTATTGGTAGTCCAAAGCACCCCTCAATATTTTTGTTTGATCCTCTTTGTGACATAGCGGTAACACTGTCATTTAGTTTAAAATTGATAGCAGCGCTAAAAGGTGATAGCTAAAGACAAACGAGATTAATTGTCGTCTCCCTTGAGTTTAAATGTGTTTTTTATATTACACCAGCGTCAAATAAGTAAGACAGTACTCAACACTTTTGTCAATACCATTTCCTTCTCAATACTACTGTATGGAATATTATCTCTTTCAATTTTTAGATCATTGTGATACGCACTTTGATTCTGGAAGAGCGCATGGCGTTTCACGAATAAACAACGACCACGTTTTAAAGATTGGATCGAAAACGAGTAAAACCTTCGGTTTCGTTATCTTACACGAACCTGCGATATTGGTACGCACTGTCAATTACACAATTACTGATCGTGGCTTGCCTCTAGCACTCAGCAATAAAATAGAAGTAAAACCAACAGACGCACAACAGCGTAATGTTCAGCCGAACTTCTCAGATTTTGGAGACTCCGGATCCCTTGTTTTAGTGAATGATCGTGCTGGAGATTACACTTGTATTGGCATGGTTGAAGGAATTACATCCTATGGGACAACGATAGTTACTCCTATCACGCCAATCTTGGAAGCTCTTGGGGCTTCCAGACTGAAGAGTTTTGAAACAGAAAAATTAGCAAGGCAATTGAGAAACGTTAATGAGGGAATAAGGGGTGAAATACGAGCCTTAGAAAGAAGAGTCGATGCAAATATACGAGCACTGGGCAACAGCATTATGCAACGAATGGATATGCAACGTTAGCTTGCACACACAAAGTAGAGCCGACTGATTCGCGGCAAGCTTTAATCAAAGTTTTTACCATTAACTCAATCAGTGTATATTCTACATTATTACTCATATTGTCTGACCTTCTTCGTGTTTGATGTGATTTGTGTGTCTAAGGACTCAAAGAAATACAGAACATGCGTGTAAAAATCAGACATACAAAAGTGAAAATTTGTGTACGTTTAAAACTTGTATATCCGCATTATTTATTTGATTCGGGAACTGCCTGGCATCTATGACACATTCTGTGAATCAAATGCATGCTAAGTCGAAGAATGGTACCATATTTTATGGTGACTGAATCAGGTGATGTCGGTTGTCACAGCGTTGCATACATATTCAATAGTAATGTCCACGAGTATTCTGCCTAAGTAATCTACGGGACTCCTCCTTTGCAACCAACAAAATAAACCACTTGTAAGGCATGTGCACGTTTGGGGAATGAGTAATAACGCATCTCATGACTTCAAGGCCGCGTATTTGAAATATCTTTTATCCACAATTATTTACTTTTATATCCGGTAGTTTGACATCTTCAGAATTTAAAGGATGTACGCCGGTTTGTTACAAAATTATTAACACAATTCTAAGAAAGTTTAATTTTAACTTCAAAGAAAATATTTGCACAGATGAACGAATAATACACTAAAAGTGAAATCGATTTGTCAATTTATACAAAAATATGGGTTATGTATCATCACCTGTGGTAGTGAATTGCAAAGATCATCTATGAAAAATGAACACAAATGAAAATCTGTGTTTTCTCATACATGTAAATAAACGAGAAGTAATGTACTCCTTGTTGTTCTTAAATACCTATTTGCCCTTACAATGTATCCTATCTAGATTTGACATTTAGGCCATTTTATGTTTTTCATTTTAACATATCGACTGACGGTCTAAATTCGAACAATAATGTCGTTTTGAATTGAACACATATAGCGCGTGTAACTTAAGACACTGTGTTCACCCATGCGGAAAGTATTTGAACATAATTTAAAATGGACGTTTATATATCATTATTTGCTTCTAGTTCAAATGCATCTGTAGAGTGTTTTGTTTTTTATACAATGAAAAAAAAATTGATCTAGGGGCGTTAGGAGTTTTGTTACGTGTATTAAAGAAAATGTAAATGTGTCAACTTTATACGTTACATAAAAAGTATAGCGGAATACGTTTTTGTCTGTATATAAAACATGCGTATTAATTTACCGACCTTCAAAAGCTTACACGTGATGCACAACAAAGTTGATATAATCATAATTGTAATGACTACTGTGTAACAAGTATGTTCTACAGATATAACATTATGCACAGATGCTCTACTAAGTCGCTTTAACCGTGTGTTGGTATTATTGTCGAGTGTTCTTATTTGGATGTTTTTATAGTTTACAGGTTTGCTAAAGTATGTATAGATGTTTCATTGATTAAAGAGATTTCTAGTGTTACATGTATTTTTGCAGAATGTAGTGTACTCAAGTGTTTTCGTGTGAACGTAATACGGGTTTGCTAGCGTATGATAAGATCATAGCCACTTCTAGATTATTTACAAAATGCAGTACATTTCCTAACTAAAAACCATTGTTTGTCTACTTTCATAGTTTTGTTGATGCAGTTTTCTAACTTATGTGTAGATCTTAACGACTTCTAGAGGATTCTCTAACAAAATGAACCAAATTCCTTAAAACCATTTTTACTCAACTTATCAAGAGTTGGGGAACGGTGGTGTAGAGGCTAAGGTGTTTGCCTGCTAATCCCGTAGGTTATGGGTTTGAGTCCCACTGGTTTCACCTCCTCATATGACACCAGTACTAGTTTTTCCAGGGCGCGGACTCGAGAGTGACTCGATAATCTTCAAGCTTTCTTCACAATCGAGCTAAACTGAATTAGTATAAGCTAAACTAAGTGTTTTTATGTGGTCAAGAAACGGTGTAGCGAATATATTTGTAGATCATAGCAACTTCTTGTGTATTTTTTACATAATGTAGCACATTCTTAAAACCATTGTAACTCTACTCATTTTGTGTTGTCATATTATTGCTTACGTATAGGTAGATCATAGCGGCGTCATTCATAACGTTACTTTAACACTTTCATTTGAACGAGAATCAGTTTCGCTTACAGATAGATAGATTTTTGCATTGTCTTGTATAGTTTGTACAATGAGATGATCATTCCGTGTCTATGTAAATAACGTACTACATTTATTGCTTTTGTTGATTAGTTGTTTCCTAACAGCATGTGGAATATTCGTTGTTTCACTAGTCAAACCTTAGTAAAACATTTGTTTAAACAATTAAATTAAAACTATATGGATAGTTTTGCATGCTAATTTCAAATTTGACCTTGGCAGACCTTCACCTTGCATGCAACCTTGACATCCTGCCGCCCTACATTCTGTTTCATTAATACATGTTCGACACTTTATACAGTTTTGAATTCAACTTTGCCATTGTCTGACCTTGATCTTTGGCCTAGTTTTTTGTTTTCGTGCTAACTTGATTACATGTATTACCTTTTGGTGCAGTCTCTTGTTTTAAAGTACAATGATATTCATATAAGAGATAAAGGGCCAACACGGTTTCTTGTTTTATTATTTTTGTTATCAATTTCGGAATCAATTGTTACATTGCAGGAAAAGTATTCAAAAATTATCTTATATATTTCATTCATATTTCATTCATATTTCATTCATATTTCATACATCGACAGAGGATATTGTATTTTTTTAGTATACAGTAACAGTATATACATGTACATGTATTTCATGTTTTTATCATGTTTTTGAAATGAGGAATTATATATGATAATTATACGTACCGAACAGTTGTTATTCTTATTGTTATAAGACATAAATTCAGTCATTTGTCCAGTGCAATAACCTAGACCTATTACTTTTTTTATCAGTTATGCCTCCTATCATCAACTCGGTTGAGGCTTTCGAGGCCAATGCAACTACTAGCGCACCAGAGACATATCAGCCATAACTGTTTTCTACCAAACTTGCTACTAAGTCACATTTTCCGTATCCCGACACTTAAGGACAAAATACTCATAATGTAACTACTTCTCCAAGTTGATATGATATACTACTGTTCCTCTTGCCGTCTATCCGTCCGTCCGTCTGCACGTTATCCGCTCTTCAGTCAAAGCCCTTGTTGGTTTGTCTTCAAATTTGGAGGGAAGCATCTGTATGGACCATCTAGCGTACGAAATTGGTCCTAATTAATGAAACGGTATGAATTTGTGACAGGCAAATGTAAGTACCTATTGTAACTTTTGTAACATATTAAAACACCAATGACAAACTAAGGAAAGTCAGTTTCATGAAAGAAATTCTTAAAAAATATAAAGGCACCTTTTCTAGTTACACGTAACTCTCAACGTAATATGTCTGTAACATCCCAGTAACATCAATAGATCCTCCTTTATTACAAATTAATAATGCTATAAAACTAATTATTGATGTTTATTAGATCCTTATATCTCACAATCTTTGTTATAATAGAGGCTGTCAATTTCTTCTCTTAAGTTTATTTTCATGTTACAATATATTGCAAATGTTACGTGTGTAATATATGCATGTCCGGTCATTATTTATGACCAGTTTTGTGCTCTATCTCGTATGGAGTCTACAGTAGTTGGGCAAAATGTAACCTAAAGTTACACGGTCAAAAGTCAAGGTCACAAGAGCCTGAAACTCGAATATCCAGTCTACTTTTCATCTCGTAACCCCTTCTTGGATTCTCATCAACCTTGGTTGGAAGTAGTATGTATTCGAGTCGTGCATATTACAAGGAGGGATCATACACATGTACATCAGACTGGGAGATGAAATGTAAAATATCTGACCAGCTGTTCATTTCCAAAACCCCTTGATTGATTCTTGTCCATTATTCTCAAAAATCCTTTTAGGATTTTCATCAAACTTTCTTGGAGGCATAATTATGAAATGTGGTTGTCGTGTTGCAATTAAGCGCCAGATGATCAAATATTCAGGTCACGGGGGATTTAAATGTGAGCAAATCTTGTTCGTTATTTATCTCGTTCGTCCTTTATCTCCACCCCCTGCCTCTGTTGAATTATCTTGAGACTTGGAATAAAGTATCAATATGAAGTCTACTTGTACATATATTGTAATTAGGGGTCTCATGGTTTAATATCACATGAGCTGTGAAATTTGAAAATCTTTTCCGTTCTTCATCTATTTGCTTGTTAGACTTTCATCAACTTTGGAATGAAGCCTAAGTATGACGCGTTGTTGTACATATTATTAATTAGTGTCATAAAGTCAAAAGTCAATGTCAAAGAGGCTTAAAATGTGAAAAATCTTATTGGAGTTTTATCTCCGAATTCCGTGTTTAATTTTCAACAGCTTTTTAGGATGCATCAATATGAAGTTATGTATCTTGTAATACGGGGTCATATAGGTAAAAGTCAAGTTAATAGAGACCTGAAACTTGAAACATCTTTTCAACACCCTTATGTAGGAAAAACTTATAAAATATCTTCCTGTCTGAAACCACAAAGCCTAGAGCTTAGATATTTAGCACGTGGGATTACCTACTGGACCTCTGCCAAGATTTTTAAATGATGAACCCAGGGTCAAAATTGACCCCGCCCGGGGGTCACTTGTTATTTTACATGCTTATGTAGGAAATATTTTAAAAGTCTTCTTCTCTAAATCCACAATGCCTAGAGCTAAGATACTAGGACTCGAGAACGCCACAAACATTGTGCATCCCAGATAATGACTCGTTGTGCCGCCCATTGTAAACTTCTTTTGGTGCAGCACAATTCGTTTCTAAACAAAAAGTGTATGCGAATAAGACTCTAGTTTTACAGAAAAAAAACAGAGCAAAATGTCCACGTTGGCACTTGTCACATATAAGAAAAGCTTTCGAAGAACAACTTGACATATTAACTAATTCCAGACCCGGAGTAAACCATATGTAGAAACATATAACTAAAATCAAAGAAACATTAGCGGACAATATGTGCACAGTTTAGCTTAAAATTAAATGGAAACAAGTTCGCAAAGAGCAAAAATTATGATGCAAAATATACTATTTATGTAAACATTTATTCTGTTTAAAAGCACGTATAATATATAAACGGACATACATGTAAATAGCATTAATGATTATGCTATACATACCCTTGGCTTCTGTCAACTTTTTCTCAAAAAGATATTCTGAAACAGATAGTATCCAATCAAGTTAGTGTTTTATGTCTTACTTATAACGTAACAATATGCATACCACAAATGAAGCTAGGCAGTAAATAATGTATTAATACGATTTGACTGAAACTGTGAACAGAAACATAACTGTACACATACATGTATTTATTATAGGTATACACAGTCGAATCGCCTATATTGCGTCCCCGCATTTTAACCGTGCATTGAGTTAGTAGTAAAATCTAATAAAAGGACGCATTTTACTGTATACAGTTTTGTTCTAACATAAACGAGAATGAAGGTGATATTTTGCAAAATAACGTATGTTACATCCGGTATATGACCTTGAAGTACCGCACCAAAATTTTCAAATCAGAAACGCAAGAAATGTACTTACAACTTTATGCATTACTAATTGTTCAGTCACGCTCCCCGGTCAGTTGTAAGTCGGTTAATATAGAAACGCTGAAGATTGCTTTCTGTGTTTCTGAGACAATTATCATTTTGTGGAAACTTGTATGACGAATTAAAGTTTGTATGTACGGCTAATTAAAGAAATATAGCAAGAGTCCGGTTAATCATGGATCATCCCTCATAGTTAGAGAACTTTAATGACAGTTTCTATATGAATAAATGTGACGCAAAAAATATCACACGAAGAAGCTTCAGTCTGTAACAGACATATTGAAACATAATAAGTATTTTGGACATTACAAAAGGATCCCATTGCTGTTATATGTGAAGAAACTGTATTCACTTTCCTCAAAGTAAAATTTATCTTTACTCAATGTAGAAATATGATATCAACTGTTGCAATTAATGTACAATGTATTTTATATCTTTGTAAATAATAAAAAATTGGAGACTCGCTGGAATTATAACGACTGTCTGATTTATTTAATGTAAGGTTTTTTGTGGTCTGCCAAAGCTCGTACAATGGCTTAAATAAATACTTTTGCATATCATTACTGTCATATATGTTGGCTGTACGTTTTATATAAGGATTCGATCGGCTCTTATGTCAAGTTCAAAGGTATAAAAATACAAACTTGTTGAAACAAAACTTGTCACAAATCTTGTGTACACATGCCATACTATTTGTGTGAGTTTCTCACACTAAACATGGTATTTTCGAATCCATTTGAGATGAAATGAACATAAACTAAGAGACAGACACCAAATCTGTGTTTGGTTATAGAGCATCTACCGTACAAGAGAAAGTGTCGGCAAAGTAAAAGCAATTAGAGTAAGATAAAGACGATAAGGAAAAAGAATGTAGCAGTCTAAAGTGCAAAACGTCACGACCCATGTATAGAAAAAATGAGGAGCAATTTAAATAAGCTGTCCTGCTTTATGTCATATAAGTTACCGCAGTTTTGTTGTCAACTATTGATATAACTTTTTGCACAAGCAGGCCAAAATTATGTTAACGGCCCTGATGCCTCTTTCTATCAAGATAAGGATCTTTGTAAGACATGAATACTCTGTAAGACGTTTCCAAGGCCGGTTGCCGGCTCCTAAAACTAAGTATACCACCTTTATCTTAGACTGTGTAGATACGCTTGTCCCAAGCCTCGCCTATCGAAGAGGGTGTAATTACAAAAGGTTGATGACATATCAACAAAATGCAGATAGAGGATAAATAATTTCTTTCAACAGTCTTAGTGACCAAGCGGATTTGTTTACAAATAGTTTAAAATATTTATCGAGTCTTTTTCAGTCCCGCACATGTAGGAAAATGTTAAACGTCATCAGTATACTTGGAACTTCGTCTCTTACGAGTGTATGTTCAATATGGAGACCGGGCTACAACACGAGTATATGCCATATTACTCATTTGTTAAAGAAGTATGATCATGTATTACTCTTCGAGGTCCTAGTGACCTTGAATGGTAAAACGGTTTCCGCTCAATTATTCGAGAACGCTTGCACCTCCTAGAGGTTGGTAATGGCAAGCGCATGAGTATTCATTTATATGAGTGGGTCAAATGTCAAGGTCACATTGACTCCAATTTGATAGTACGATAGGTCCTATTAACATTGTAACGTTTTTCTCTTTTATTTATATCTGATATCTGAGCGGTCGATTATTATTTAAACTGTACAGCAAGACCAACTGTACACTTAAAGACATAATTTTTCTCAGGCTACTTACCTATTGATCATATAAAAATGATTATGAAAAATGATTGGTTACTCTCAAATTATGTATTAAATTAAAATAAAACTATAAATATTACACTGTCATAAGCTCCTATGATATAAAACTTCGCTTCCCCGGGCGCCGAAGTACCCGCAGGAATTAAAGTCATATATCAACCTACTAAACTTAAGTGTCTCTCTCTTTCCTATGCCCTAAGATAAACTTCGCCTCCCCGGACGCCGAAGTTCCCGCGGGAATTGAAGCTATCTATCTATCACAACTATACGAACCTATTTCAATCGTAACCCTTATAATAGTGTATATGTTCCTCCGGACACCCAGGCGTCCCCGAGAAAACCTCTCTAACGCTATTATACTTCGTGTTACAAACACTTCACAGTTCTATTCCTCTACGACCCAGGCTGCTAGCTAATATATTTACATCCATCTCCGGACGCCGAAGTACCCGCGAGATATATGGTTTCAAATATATTATTGTCCTAAAGTCCTAGCAATTTAAATGTCTCTCCGGACACCAATACATCCGTGAGAAAATATCTCCAACACATGAAACTGTCTTACAAACGCTACACTGCACTATACCTCTACGACCCAGGCTGCTAGCTAATATACCTACATCCATCTCCGGA
>JAUMHA010381606.1:0-12447 GCA_032359765.1 Saxidomus gigantea
CAGATCTTCATTTGTCTGTGTTGGTCCCGTTTCTTGCTGTTGTCCCATCTAGGCGATTGGAAATAAAGAACGTGTCTACGTTAGGCGCAGTTTGAAGACCAACTATCAACTCCTTGCTGTACATCTTACATTTGGAAACTTGGTCCGTGCAGTTGCAGAAGGTATATGCAGAGCAATATGCGTCCTTAATGCATAGTTCTTTACATTTCGACAAGTCAGCATCTTTGTCTTCTTCAGTTTCGAATCCCCGAGCCACTCCAATAACGCTTACATTGGTCAGCTTTAGTTCCGAGTCGATCTTTCCTGGAAATACATTGCTTTGCCATAGATAATCAGGTTCCTCAGTTTTTCTGGCCGATAAGGTTTTTCCATCTCCTTTGATCAAATGGCATGTCTCATAGTCAATATTTGTACTCGGGCAAGTGGTACAAAACGAAATTGCGTCGCAGTTTATTTCTTGAAGACACATGTCTATGCAGTTGGCGATGGAGGAAGCTGGCTTTTCGCTGTAGTGGTCATATAACCTCGTGTTACTTAATTCAAGACCTGCAACCAGGTCTTCACAAGATTCAATCTGGCCGTTCTTTTGAAGGAATAAACAATATTCCATTTTCTTTGTGATTATATTCTTTCGTATTCGATTATGATCGACACCAACCGTTTTCATATACCTGTCTGTAAACAATTCTTCAATGGAAACCAGTTTGTATAAAGTAGGTACTGGGTTAGTTTTAACCTCTGATGCCCAGGCCAACGCGCTTCCATTTTCAGGTGGTGGAGCACCAACAGTAACCGTTTTGGTTTCGACGTTTTCCAAAAACTCAGACACCCTCTTCTCTTGTGAAGAAGACATACTAAATTCTGCCTTTATTTTTCCTAAACCGAAAATGCCTGAGAAACTAGCTGAGGCCTTGACATCAACCCCTTTCTTTCGCTCACTTTCATAGTATTTAGATGACATCTTATATTCAAAAGTATACCTTGCTCCAAAGGTAACTTCTGTGGCAAAATGTGTACCATATGTTTCAAAAAAGCTGAAGTAAAGATCCGAATCTATGTCCGCTTTGTTGAGCTTATGGATCCATTTGATGAAAACATTATCGAAGTTCGGAGCATCCTCTGTGACCAGCTTGCTAAAGTAATAATTGCATTTCGCCGTGGATAATATATGTACAGATTCACTAGAAGACATTTCAGATGAAGATGTTTTGTAACCAGCACTCGCCGAAAATTTGAATCCCCATCCCCCGCCACTTACTTTGGTATACACTGACAACGCTTTTGAAAATTGATACCTATTTTGTATTGTTGTAGAAGTGAATGAGGTAATACATGAGATGTCAGGTATAACAACAAGTCCACTTGGTATGGAGAACCGGCAGTCTGCCGATTGGTGTCCGGCAGAATAATCTGCTTTAAATATCGGGTAGGTGAAGCCGGGGTCATGACCAACAGCGAGTGGAAAGCCTTTCAGTATATTGTAGCCCAACATAGCGTAGTCTAAATCAGGAAATGACTGTTTAAGATGTTGTCCTCTGCAATCCTGGTACACTTGCTTTGAACCTAAATGAAAACGATATGATAACAAGTGAATGCACTACAAAATACAATACGGTGGTGTAGAGGTTTAGATGTCTGCCGCTCATCCCGGAGGTTGCGGGTTCGAGCCCCACAAAGGTCACGACCGTACCTCCTCATATGACACCAGTACTTGTTTTTCCAGGAAGCGGACTCGAGAGTGACTGGATAAGCTCAAAGATTTCTTTACAATCGAGTTAAATGAATAAGTATTAACTAAAATACAATACAAAGCAGCCGACTGGCCTAATATTTACATTATGAAACCAAGGACATACCGGTATTGCCAATAGGATAGATGTACTATACCTGTTTTATTTACACGGATAGTGATGTAATAACTTTTGTTGAAATCGGAGTGTTCATACTAAAAGAATCAATTCAATTGTTTTTCTCATGCAATTATTTGTCATTGGTAATGTCCAACTTGAATTACACATGGTGTCATGTCCATTTGATTCATATAGATACTACGGACATATACCTACTGATTTCTATTTTCATGTCATATCCCGTGTTTTGAGATTGATCCGTCTTCTTAGCTGATGTAGCAGAAACCAAAGATTCCAAGGTACTGTAACATAAATGAAACGCGAAGTTTTACTTTTTTGTATTTTTGAACTACTATTTGATAACATGGTTAAGATCTTGGTATTTGGAAAAAAGTCGAGAAGGAAGTGCTAAAACCACGCTGCATAAGGTTCATAGGTATTGATGATATATTTCAACACATACCAACTTTTTTCATGGGCTGTTTTATTTTATTGTAAGTAGAAACAGTTTCCTCTATATGATGTATCAGGTACTTACATGACTTTAATCTCCATCAATTTGTGCTATACTTATGTTTGTATTTTATTTTTTCTATTGTTATGAACGACGTAAAGTAATTTGAATGCGCTTGTTACCTGTCCTGTTCCAACTGTATTACTGAGTAAGTAACAAAAGCAGCGACAACAATCAGACACAGTATTAAAAACTTCACCAGCGTTTTCAGACCCTGAAACAAATAAAATAACTTTACATTTGACAGGTTCTTGTTGACTTTATCATAACTTCAAGAAAGACAGCTGCGTAAAATAGAAGCAGGGCTAAGCACAAGGTAAGGGCTAGAAGACGGAGAAAGGTCTTATACTTAGTGAACTATTAATAGCATAACCGGTGCAGCTGAAATAAAAGAGAATGAAAAATTTTGTTGATCAGGGAATGATGTTGCACCTAGAGACAATTAAACTTGTAGCCCATGAGCAAGCTAGAGTCAAGAAATTTCGCTCCACAAAAGACCGGTCAGCATATCGTGCCAGGGAGATTGAAAACAAATTCCAAGAAGTGAATGACACCGTTGTTGCAGTTTTGTTAAGTACATATGACATCATTCTTCGGCCACCAACAGCACATTTCGATAGGTCAGAGTTACAATAGATGTGGAATAACGGCCTGTCTAAAATACTTGCTGTTGCCGCAAGTCAGTATAACAAAATACGTATGAGGACAAATAAATACATAATTATGATTTTACAACACATAAGACAATAAAATATAATTTGGTACTTACTACACCCGTGCATAGGGCTTTCCCAGCTCTTTTATAAATAGACGGATGATTTTCCCTCCTGTCTTTTTCTCGCTGCAAAATCTCGTTTTGATCTTTCAAATTCGCATTCTGTTCAAATACTTCGTATGGCCTCGTACTCGAAACTTGCTCCATTTGATGTGAGGTAGCCATTAACCAATTTAATGTTTTAAATAATATCCAAGCGTTGCCTTTACAGAAGTGAACAAACTGATATCTAAAACATCAGCACATGTATTGGACAGTTACGCTAGAAAGGAAGTTTTTGCACCTGGAAAATATTTTAGTGTGTAAGATATGAGTGATACGCGGATAATTTGTCCATACAAACAGACCCTTTGAAAATTTGAATAGAATTTACCTGTCTATCAGATTACGAATCTAAAGTAAACTGGTTGCTTTTTTTTATCAAATATAGCGATATACGAGCTCTGTTTTTGGGAGTATTTACGTCCGCGTTTGTGATGAAACGGCGTATCGGTATATGGTTGTGATTGCAAAAACAAAACATCACGTGAAATTTTATCAAAACAAACATCACCTTGAGTTTTACATATTTATATAACAATTTCATCCTTCTGACAGCAGCAAGTGATTCTGTTTTTGTTGACATTGTAGATCACGATGAGCACGTGAAGTTTGTCTTAGTGCTTTATCATTTTGAGTGTGTTTATTTTGCCGTATAGACTTACAACTTTGGCTATTCATCAGAGTGCATTTTGTCGTACAGGCTTACTAAGTTAGGAATGTCTGACAGTGGATATTGTATGATAGGCTTATAAGTTACGGTCTTTCTGTGTGCAGATTTTGTCGCACAGTTTTTGTGGTATGCTAATCAAATCAGGGCTGTCTGTACTAGTATGTGAATTTTGTTGCAGTTAATCTCTTTTGATCTGTGTGCGTACTTTGTCGTATAGGTTTATAAGTTCGGACATGACTATTTGAAAATGTTGACGTATAGGTTGTGATCTTTTTGTGATCTTGACGTAAAAGTTTATCAGCTTAGTATTGTTTGTGTTCAGATTTTGCCGCATTGGCTCACCCAATAAGTATCTAGCTGTTTAAGGATTTCTCGATTAAGTCTTATGAATCAAGGTCTTTGGCGGTATTTTCCACAATGGCTCATCAGTAAGGGTCAGCTTTTGAGAAGATTTTGTTACATGGGCTTGCAGTTTTGGTCTGTGTGCGGATTTGCCTTTAAGGCTAATACATTTAGCAAATGTCTCCCTATGCATATTACAGTTTGAGTTGAAGTCACTAAATTTAATGTTTAATTTTGCGGAAAGTGATTCAAAACATATTTGTATATACCAATAAAAAGCTGGGCGATGAAAAGCGGCAATCTTTGTTGCACTTGAGTTGGTAAGTTTATCATTAATGAAATACTAAAACATTAGTGAGAAAATCTTTATTTCATGAAAGGACAATGAACATTTGTAGAAGTTTGCACGTACATTAAAAATATCATTTTGGCCTTCCATATGTTGTATTCTATACACAGTTTGATAAAACATAATACAGTAAGTATTGTTTTGCTACTGTGTGCTTTTTTGGTCTATCACGGTGAGTTCAAAGCCACAGGAAAGTTGTAAGGTTTGCCTCACAATGAAAGGTTTTATTCACCTAATGCTTAACAAATATTGCAAATGCAATGAGTTAATCTTCTTTGTATCCACTTGCCGTCAATGATTTTTTAGTATATCATAACTCATTCATTAAAATACCCTTTAACTGTATTTATTTACACAGAATGCTTATCACGATAAATATTTATTCACAAACACATAGTTACATGTTTATTTTTAAAAGTTAAATTGAGTATTTTTAGAGTATAAGTAGAGTATTATCTAACACAGTATAGGTAGATTTCTGTTTTCACTGTCATGATCGTCTTACTGAGGAGGAAAAACCGTGTAACAAGTCTCTCACAGCCAAACTAGTTACATCTCCTGGACTGTAACATGTCTCTCACAGCAAACTAGTTGCATCTCTTGGACTCTCTCTGCTAAGCAGAAGATGAAAGTAGGTTTGCACTGTAGCAGGCGGCACGATTTCTTACAGAAAAGATTTATGTTTAACACATGGAGCCTCGGGGTTGCAACTTGTATGATGTAGTACTTAACATGTTATGGATGTCCGAAAAAAGCATAACGCTAAGTATAAGATTTACAAGATAGAAAAAAACATCCGTTGCTCGCGTCGGCTTGCATAAACTTGAACACGTTTTTGTTGATGTACCGTCCGCCATCTTGCAAAATCTAGACAGTAGTAAAATTTTTCTACACAGTAACACAATCATGACAGTGGTTTCAGCCGTAATACATCAGCAAACGAAGTTTAGGCTGTGTGACATGTATCTATCCAAATCAGCCTCTACTTCGTTGCAGTCTGACGCAAATGCAGACTACTGGTATATGTCCTACATGCAAAAGAACATGAGATACGCAAAGTCGAAGCAGTATTTCGTAGCTTTCAACAGCAAAAAGTAACTGTTAACGCCAAGAACTTGATAGTAACGCACTACAGCTCAAAATGTTTTCTATCAAAAACTTTATAGAAACATTTATATGTGCACAGTAACGTAACACACAAGTTTATTTCCTGGTTGTGGTCGATTGAGCAAATTCGTCAGTTTGAATTGGGAGAAAGTACGAGTCTACCTCAGGCTCCGTTTGTAGACCTGTTATAAATTTTGTACTGTACATCTTACACTCCAAGCCTTGTTTGAAGCTGACGGCAGTGCAGTATGCGTCCAGAATGCATGATTCTCTACATTCATATACAGATAAATCTTCGTCAATTTCATTTCGCAAGACTCCAGTTATACTTACGTTGTTTAATTTAAACGGTGTCCGCAATTTTTCAGGAAAGATGTCAGTTTGCCAGACAGTTTCCGGCTCTTCTGTTTTTATTGCGAAAGTGCTTACGGCAGCTTCCTTGAACAAATAGCACGTTTTATAACTGGTATCATTGCTCACACAAGAGATACAAAATGTGATTGCTACACATTGAAAGTCTTGCTGACATTTATCAATACAGCTTGACAGTGTTTGAACAGCTGTTTCTCGGTAATGTCCCATCAGCCTCGTATTTTCTAATACTGTACCAGGAACCAAATTATCACATGATTCTACTTGACCTGAATTTTGAAGAAATAGACAGTATTCTAACTTTAAGTTGATCATATTATCATGTATTTTCTTATAATTTACATCAAGTGTTTTCATATATCTTTCTGTAAAGAGGTTTTCGATAGAGGTCAGTTTATACGCCGTAGGTATCGGGTTTTTGTTGTACTTCTGATGCCCATGTTATGGCATTTCCGTTTCCGGGTGGAGAGGCGCCAACGAGTATTATCTTAGTTTCAACTGATTCAGAAAAATTAGAAACTCTTTTCTGCTGCGTATCAGATAACTTTAAATTCCCAGAAAGACTGAACTTCCCGGCGTAACTAGCTTCCAGATCTACATCTAAACCTCTATCACGTAAGCTTTCGTAATACTTTGACGTCATCTTATGTTCAAATGTATACCTAGCCCCAAAAGTTACTTCCACTGGAAAATGGGTGCCGTATGTATTGAAAAAGTTAAAATAGACGTCATTATCTGAGTCCGCTTTATTTAGTTTATTGACCCAAGTCAGAAAAGCAGCATTAAACTTCGGAGCCTTTTCTTGAATTAACTTGCTGAAGTAGTAATTGCAACTTGCAGACGAGTGTATGAAAACAGATTGTCCGGAGGCCATAGCAGTTGATGATCTCCTGTACCCTGCGCTAGCAGAAAAGCTTATGCCCCACAAATTGCTCAATTCACCTATCTTGCTACTTCTTGTACCTGTTGCTGCTTTACCCGTTTTTAAACCTTTCGCTGGCCCTGGACTGTAGTCGCCTTCTAAATTGACGTACACTCCCAAAGCTTTGGAATATTCATACGCTGTTCGAGCTGTAGTGGAAGACAAAGATATAACGCATGATATGTCCGGAGCAATAACAAGTCCATCAGGTACGAAGAAACGACAGTCCGCTGATAAACTTTCGGTCGAGTAGTCCGCTTTGAAAATTGGGTACGTAAATCCAGGGTCATGACCGGCCGTGAGCGGAAATCCACGGAGTATATTGTAACCAAACATCGCGTAGCCTACGTCAGGGAAAGCTTGCTTCAGATGAGGTCCCTTACAATGTTGATATAACTGCTTTGAGCCTAAAAAGGGAACACATGTTTATACAGCATCACAGAAACATATTTATTATTCGTCAAGACACTCCGTTCTAAACGCTATCATTGAATGACATGAATATAGGAATATATGCGTCATAATGATTCAGACTGGAAGTCACACTTTGCATTAAACTTAAATTTGGAGCAAATCATGCAGGCACATGTGAAGCAGTAAATGGATTTTAAGGCGCATCAACTCATGTGCATTGTACATCAAACACCTAATATCACCGAGTATCTGACTTCATCGCAAACAGATTAACAATTTCACTTCACCAGAATATTGAATGCTTCAAAAGATGGGCTCATTTCCGATGTTTCTTACAACAACACTGTAAAGACTGAAATAATGTGTACACTCACCAAGTTCTAAGGTCATTTCGTATCTGGTATTATCACCAGACCTCTTGGCCGATGTTGCAGACACAAGCGACTCCAAGGTACTACAATGTACAAAACGACAGCGACTAGAATGTGCATTTACTCAAATACTTGTGTATGTATTTATCTGTTATTTGCTACCGTTAAATGGTATGCTGAAATCATATATGTACACCTGTCAGCACTATCACCATGCCAAGCATAGAAAATGTTTGAGAATTTGGTATTGAATTTCGTGTCCTGAAATGAAGTTTCTTCACTTCTGAGTGAGATAATAGGACAACCTGCCACATGTGTCATATAATAGTATTGATGTTATACATTTGCAATTAACAAATCGAACCTCTGATTGGTTACTTGGTACAATGAATGTATATATCATTTAATGTTCCTTTAACGTCCTTATGCTATCCAAATTTCGTGTAGAATTCTGGGTTAAGGAAGTACTGCAGGAAGGTAAAGTCGGAACTTTCAGTTACACCGATAACACTACAATACCTTTTCTGTCTCTCCTGCGTCACCGAGTATGTTATTATCGCAGCCAATACGAGCAGAAAAATTATCAGGTATTTCAGCAGTGATGTCAGCTTCTAAAAATAAACAAACACATTGGTTTCGTTATCAGACAAACATTGTAGCATGTTCAATTTTTTATTCAAAGTTATAGGAAGAAACCATTACCATTTAACCTTGGCACATTAAACGATTCGTAACTCACTCGTTCACGCCATTTTCGTTGTATTATATTTCGAGCAGTGAACTGTGTCTGCACCTTTTGCTTATTGGATCACAATAACAAATTTCGAGGAAAAAATGTAAGACACGCCACATTTACAAACATTGTACCATTACCTCTCATTAATGAAAGTGATCCTTAACATGAAAAGAGATGTTTCAAATAAACATAGCCGATACTTACAAACTTCGTGCACCACGTTTCCGCTGTGGCATTATTCATGTTCTGGTATTTGCTCTCCCTCCTCTCTTTTAATTTCGGCAGTATATAACTTAGATCCTTTGGTTGTATATCATCTACAGCTATTTTCTGTCGGTCCATAACTGTCGCCATAGCAGCAAACAATTTTAACTACCTTTTACACCAAACTGAACGACTGAGAAGTAGACCATCATAAAAGATACAAAAAGACAGTTGAACGCGAAACTATTCTAAATGCATACAGGCATAGAAGTGGATGGGACAGTGTTGCAATATCAGCAAATGAATTACAAAAAAAAATAACGTTTAAGTTATTCTTTTCAGTACCGTTTTGTTTGTTTTTTGGAAGACAGAAGAAAATCTTTTCATCACGAAATATAAATCTGTGTTCCTGGTTGTGAATCTTAAGCAAGGAAGATATATTGCTATCTCATCTCGATGTGAAGTTTGTTAACATTTCGGTGGAGCACTGCTTTTATTGTCCTTCTGTTATATTTCTATTAGCTTTTGTGTTATGTTTTAGTCATACATCTATTACCCTTCAGAGTGAAATTTAAGAAAGACATTAAAATTGAGTATATATATATACTCCTAGAAAATGATTATTTCCAAACTTATAATCAAAATGATGGATCTGTATAGAAGATTTGGCCGAAACAAAATACATTGTATATGATTTTGTATATATAGCAGTTTCATTCCCATTAAATACGAAAAAAAAGTGTCATTGTTTTTTACTCTCCTAGTCCAAAACTGAAAATCATGTTAAATCTAACATGTTTAGTTTACTCTATATATGTTAATAAAAGAAATAACTCATTATAACTCAGTTCTTACATGATTTTCAAAGCATCTACTGTGTTTTCAGCAGTATCTTTCACGTTTACCATAGCTCAATATGGCCATTTTAAAGGTTAACACAACTTTAAGGAAGCTAATACTTAAGGTTGTTGTAAACACTTATCTAAAAGACAATGATTGACGTTTTAGAGGCCCATTTAATATTGCTACTAAATATTTATTATGTACATGCGTTAATATGCGAATAAATAAGGTTTAAAATTAAAGATGTAATTCTAACGAAACTGACCATTATTTGTACAAAAAACCAGCAGCATAGACAGAAAACCCCATTTCTAACGTTCAAGTTGTTAAGAAACATACATTTCAACATTGTTTTAAAGTACATAGTACACAGTTTTATCATTGTCCTATCAGTTAATTCATTATTCTGTCTCAGAAAAGTACAAAGTGATCGCGGGGCTTTAGGGCAATATTTACTTATCTGATTTATAATCAACTTTATGTAGAATACAACATGTAATTGGAATAAATGGTAATACTGATAGTAACCTAGACTAAAAGTTAGATGAGGTGATTACAAGACAGGAGCCAGTATTCGGTATTGCTACGACGACAGTGAAGCTAAGTAAATAAGAACGCCTTAGACCATTTGGTAATCGCAGTGTTAGGACGTGTCCTTCTGGACGTTGCTTAGTTTATAATACTATAGTCCTGGCTGTTTCTAGTCTTCTCAAAAGTAAGCTGAAACAATAAAAGTATCTAGTCTTCTAAAAAAAAACAGCAACAACAGCAGTAAAAAAGTAAATTCGAACTTTATTTGTTGTATAGTATATCATGTGTTGTATTGTCGTGATATGCCATGTTGTACAGTATGTCATGTCTTACCTTGTCCTGATATGTCATGTTTCATGTTGCATCACACTACAACCATGATGTTAATATTAGTATACGGGTTTCAAAAAAGAGATTCGGGACATAACTTATTTGGTTAAACTTGGGCCATTTATTTATCCTAGATTACCTAGGAAGATGTGAATGGTTATCAAACTTGGAATATATATTATGTCGATACACATTTTGACAAGCTTTAGTGATGATCCAATAAAACCATTCAAATGAAAAAGCAGACAGCATGAGTGGACACCCATCACCCACTCGCCGCAGGTGATCCGATAATACGTGTTGTCTCTGAAAACGGACTTATCATTAACCAGGTGTTGGCTGCTAAAGACAGATGGCTGTTTTATCGAGGTGACCACTAACATAAGTTCAACTGTACGCCATTAATTCAGTTTTATAACCAGACATATACAAATCTCTTACAGTTAGCTGTACACGATACTATGTAATAGATAAGAAATCGCTCTTGAAATAGGACACGAAAATGAAGAGCAGACGAGATTCGTTTCTTTTTTTACGACTTTTTGGTATGTTACATTTTTCTCACTTCACTTACTGAAAGAAATAGGAAAGACTATTGTTCTTATAATATGACTGTCTATATTCTTATGATTTTTTCTACTAATCTGTTTAAGAGAACATTGTAGTGTGTGATGTATATTAGCACACGACTGGCCTCGGTGATCGAGTGGTTAAGTTTGCTCACTTTAAATCACTAAATCTCTCACTGATTGAGGGTCATTCACTACAGTCTCTCTATAAATGTGAGAAAGTTGGCAGTTTCTAGCGGAGGATGGAAGACTAGTACTGGTCCTTCCTAGGAACGATGGTTACATAAACTGCCTGTCTGCAAACAACTGAAAATACTTTTGAAACGAGTATGAAACCGCAAGGAAAACAATATTAATAAATGAGACACGAGACGATAATTTCCTTAAACCAAACTTTTTATAGACATTTTCTTCCTTATTTTTTTTGAAATACATGTTGTGGTTTGTTATGTAGACATTCAGCCGACAATTTCAATGGGAACAAAAGAAAACATTACTTGCTTTATTTGAAATACCGAGGTATGAATACGGCAACTTGATATATGAGATTTCTACCTAAATGTATTTTCTTTTATAATTTCAGCGTCAATATTGGTATCATGTTTGGTTGATGGTGCAGGTAAGGTTTAATCCTTTGCTTTTGTACATTGATGCCATATATTTGTAAGTGCGAGTATGAATAATGTTGTTTCGGTAAATGAGTGTCTCAATATTGTATGTATTCCTTTACTTAAGAGGTCATGCAGGAGATATGTAAAAGATATCCACCTTTTCAGCATACGTACTGTGTTTCATTTGAGCCATTGCCTTTCGTCTGTAGTATTTTTTCTGCGACCACACTAAGTGACGTTGACGATGCCCGATACACGAAAGTACGGTAGCGATATATGAAACGCGATGTTTTTCTAATTGTAATTTCGCGAGACACCAACGTTACTCAGCAATTTGCCATCGTATTGCGCAGATCGCTATCTTAAAGTCGAATATCTCTAGCTTTATCACTAAATTATGAAAGAAAAGGTGGTGGCTCTAAGAGAACTTTATGTTTTAGAATAAACAAGAGGATTTAAAATTGAATATCGGTTTATATGTATCTCTCTCATTGAAAGAAGACATTTTTGCATATGTCTCGATTGCATAGTGCATACCTTCAAACCTGTCCCCAGCTGTCAGCCATGAGAAGCATCAAAAGTGGCACATTGGAGTAAGTAGTTAAAAAATAATAATACAGATGCATTTAATATTGCTGATTAGGATACATATCAGTAGTGGCTGTTTATGGCAAGCTGATCTTCAAGGTGATCACATACATAGGTTCAACCGTATCATTACATTTCTCTTTTTCAGATCATTCCTCCATAACGGATGTTAAATTGCGAGGTAAGTAACAGCGAATTTATTAGTATTGGTTCACAATGACGTTAGGTGGGGGATTCTGGTAAAGCAATTTATGAATTATGATCGATCGGTCTTAATAATTATCAATAAATGAACAAATAAATAAGT
>JAUMHA010381639.1:1797-12446 GCA_032359765.1 Saxidomus gigantea
AAAATCGGAGGTCACTGTGACCTTGACCTTTGACACAATCACCCCAAAAACAATAGGGGTCATCTACAAGTTACAGGCAACCTTCTGAGCAAGTTCCAAGAAAGTCTTATGAAAATTGTGATTTGTAGAGTGTTATCAAATACATGTAACAGCTAGCGGAGGTCACTGTGACCTTTACCTTTGACCCACTGACCCTAAAGCACTAGATATTGTCTACTTTTAAAGACCAATCATCCTATGAAGTGTGAAGACTATGGTTGTAAAGATATCAAGATATTGAGCGGAAATGATTTTCAAAGTTCGAGTCACAGTGACCTTGACTTTTGATCCACTGACTTCAAAAAACAACAGGAATCATCTACAGACTGCAGGCAACCTTCTGAGCAAGATCCATGAAAGTCAAATGGAAATTGTGACCTATAGAGCGTTATTTAGGAAAAGCTAACGGAGGTCACTGTGACCTTGACCTTTGACCCACTGACACCAAAAACAAAAGAGATCATCTACAAGTTACAGGCAACCTTCTGAGGAAGTTCCATCAAAGTCAAAAGAAAATTGTGACCTGTAGAGTTTTATCAAGGTTAAGTTTACGCACAGACGGACAGACGGAAGGATGGACAAATTACTTTGCATAAACTCTAGAGCTTACATCCGTTTTGACAAATTCCCCTTTCTTCTTGTCCAGTTTCCAGCTCTAGAAGATGTATGGAAAGGAAATCTTATTTAATGAGATGCAAATCCCTAGGGTTATGATTCTTACACACTGCGATTTCTCTAAACGGTTATTATCTTCTTACGTAATACATCTCTCCATTGTGGTTTTTCAGCCCGACTGCATGTACCCTCAATGTATTCTATCATGGAATGAAATATTAACTTAATCCCTTGAATGGTTTCTGTGTTATGTGTGAGATATGAAATTCTCTAAAATAATCACATCTGTGAAACTTACCTGGTTATAAACGTTACTGTCGTTACTCTCTGAATACGTTAACGTTAAACTGGCAACTGCAAACAAAACCAGTTTCTCCATTTCAGGAAAAAACGTCACCTCTCTTGTATTGAAAACAGTAATTCCATCTATAGTTTTAACTTCAGGGAACACTATCTGAAATTTAAAGCGTATCTCCTTTTTGCTTTTCGTCCGAGAGCTCAATGTAATGACAGGCATTGGGCCATGTTTCAAGACGATTAACGACTAGTCATAGGAACAAAATTCTGGATGCAAACTTTTCGTGAACACAGGCAGTCTATCTAGGTTGAAAAGTAGGCTTTGAGTAATGATGTGGAAATGTTTCTAAATTATTAAATATATGGTATTAAATTTGGTACGTTTTTACTTACATCTGTAAGAAAACATATCAGCTTGCGATTTGGATCCAACAGTCTTTGCCTTAACTCAACAATACGGTTTGATTATACTTAGAAAAATTAAGTGGCACAATTATAACACAAATAGTTCAAGTTCATAGTTTCGAGGGGAGCGGTGAAATAGCGGTTAAGGTAACTGCCGCTCATCCCGTATGTTACGGGTTCGAGCCTCACTAAGGTAACGACCGTACCTCCTCATATGACACCAGTACTTGTTTTTCCAGTAATAGGACTCGAGAATGTCTCGATAAGCTTCAAACTTTCTTCACAATCGAGCTAAAATGAATTAGTATAAACTTAATTGAAGAATTTAAAACAATTAGATGCCCGCGGAAAACATGTCGAGCCTGTTAATTGTTACGGAATGAAGGAAATAGAATAAATGAGGCTACAAATGAACGAAAACGCCATTAATAAATCGACTGTGCACATTGTAGGTCGGTACATTAGGTTTAAACGTTTCATTTGTGACAAACAGAAAAGCAAAACTCAACAAAAATGACTCATTTCCCAGCCCACTACATAACTTACTAAATTTTAAACATGCATTTTCTGTTCGTATTCAAATTTTATTTCGAAACAGTACACATTCAACTTTGTCACTACTGACTGACACAATCATTTACAAAGTCGTGGGTTGTAGATAGGTATGCATGTGTTAATGTTATCTGGTACTGCCGCGTATCCTGTTGCAAGTGTCGTTAGGCAAGAGTGACACGGATTGCAAACACAATATATTATTTAGAGGTAAAACACGGCTGAGCCGGGCCGGGACGTGAAAATCAAGGAACATAGTGGCACGAGGGATCCAGCCCTTCAGCCCATCAACAAGGTGCAACAACAACAGTTTACTGTAACTATCTGACCAGAAATCTCACCATTTATTTTGTCAGTCACTAAAAGCATGTTTACATTGTTGGGGATGTGGAAAGTGACAGACTGTGCATCCGTAATATTTCTGTGAGGCCCGGCAAATAAAATGCACAAGTTTAAACTGATATATCATTAACGTGTCGAATGATTGAAACAGTTTACACAATTCTAAAGCTAACATCACAATAAAACATCTATTTAAACTAGCTGTCCGGAAACATGGTACAATTGGTCAATAAAATAAAGCAATTTAGTGACCCCAAGACCAGGCCTCGAACATATAATTGATCTATTCTTAGAAGTAAACAAATTAGTTCTTCTTTTGGGAGAAGAACCTTACTTACTATTGTTAAAATTTTGATTGCTAAATACAAAATTACTAGAGTTATCGTAAAATATGTTTAAAAAGTGTCCGGTTGTAGTACTCAAGCCAGTACACGGCCATCCCTTGAGGTTTTTATCGATATGCGTCATCTTTTTCCTTGAGAAGATGATATTTTTACTTTCGATAAACTTGTGTGTGTCTTGTAACACTTAATATTTAACATCTATTTTCTATCACCTTGTTATAATGATCTCTTTTGATAGCGATTGAATAGTCATTTGTAGCCGTTGACGTCGCGAGTCCCTTTTCTGAGGGCCGATTTTCGCATAATTGGCCCTCACGCGCGGGTAATTTATTTTATAATGCCTTGCCCGTAAAGATAATCATCATAATACTGTACAAATTTGTTACTATATACAGTAACATATGTTTTATTAGTATATATTATTAGTTATATGGCAGAGTAATCTATTACTACCCAAATTCAGAGAGAAGCTCCGTCAGCCGCGCGACGAAAGGGATATCGTATATTATGCATAGCTTAAAACGTGTCAAGTATGTACATGCAGTCGGAATGCAAATAATTTAATTGCGGAATTATGTAATGGCATGCATTGCATGTTTTCACCAACCCAGAAATTTAACTATTTATTTGACATACTGCAAGCGTGTGTCGTAGTAAGGTAAATAAGTGTTTTCAATGAAAATAATTGTCTCAGAAAAGAAGTCTGTGATTTCTAGGATCAGTCTCTGGGATTTCGCACATGATTATCGGCGAGTATGTAAAAACATATTAAAGCTGTTCACTCTCAAATGATCTATAAGTTCAAGCAGAAAGACAGGATGGCTGAAGCATTTTTGTAATAGTTGACGTGTTATTGTTTGTTTATTTAAAAAAAAACACCAATGATTGTTAACACGATCTTTATTTAAGTAAACTATACTTTTAAAGCAATTGATATAACCACGTGATGTTTTCATATCATCATGTGATACCAAAATGATTTTTTATGTCAAAGTGTAGGCCTAGTACTACTGTAGCAAAGTGTACACAAGGGTTCTAAAAAAGAAACAAAGCAATAAGAAAATACAATTGAGCATATTTTTCATTTCAGTCGAAAATCTTTAATACATCAATGCCTCACACTAGTAAAGTTTAGCAAATGCTAGTTTGTTCCACGTTTCTCGATACAAACAATCTCCACAATTATATACAAACAATTTGTCTGCACATCAATACAGTCCAGGCCGGACTTTATTTCCTATTCCAAGACGGAATTATCAGTATTTGTAATAACCGGAATATACAGACTTGAAGTCAATACTATTAGTTTTACCATACAATGGTCATTGAAACATAATAATGTAGTAATTCAATTTGTGAAGAAATGTGCAGTCAAAGTTACCTGTAGAAATGGTTGCTCGTCATTAAAATTGGGACACCAGCCAGCATGATAGGGTCTTGCGTTTAGTGGTGGAAACTCAGATAGCGAAGATGAAGCTGAAATTTGATCATCCCGGATAGATAGGTCACGCATTCCAAGATCATAATTGCAACCTCCAGATCCGTCTGCAATCACCAATATTGTCCGTAATATCTATTTTATTGTTAAACCTTATGAGTGTTAATCAAAAGTCAATTTAAATGGCACGTATTATTCAAAACACTAAAATAGCATTTGCATACATGTATCAAAGTACATATACTTTATAAGTGTAAAATCTGATTGAAGAGCTGTAGATTGGCGTCTTTGGGTCTTGAACGGCCGAAACAATACTGTGCTGAATACTCTGAAAAATCTTTTACCCCGATTTACATAAAAAAGTATACCGATCATAATGACTGGCGGAGTCGTCGTTAAAATGGCGTCATGTGTGCTATGCTTTCTGATGATGTTTCTCGTGAATTTTCGACATTTTTATTGAAACAAACTCAACAAAAGTAGAGTTTTAAACAGAAATAAACAGAACAATTGTTTGTATCGATGTAATATATCGTTAATTTCCCTCGTGAACACCAAAAGTAGTTATTTTCACTCGTGGCTCGTTACATTTGTTTTGTTTCTAATTTTCTGTATTTTATTATTTCTGTCGCTATAGTTATCATAACTGTTCTCTGGTGTATGTTAAAGCTTTTAAAGATTTGTAGAATTTCAAATGTGATATGTGCTTTTGTTTTATGTGGGAGTTATGACTCTCACAGACTGCCACAAATATAAGGAAAAATAAAAACAGTGTGAATTGTTTTTGTCCATCCCTTAAAACTTGAAAATTAACAGTGATACTTTTTATAAAAGAGCAACAATGACTAGGTGGTTTTTGAGATAAAAAGGTCTAAAACAGCGGGGCTCCTGATGGGAAAAAATAACTGTGTTGCTACATAAGTTTAGAAGAAACAACTGAAAACGCATTCATTTTAATCCTACACCGAAACAAATATATCTCCTCATTTTAATTCTGTTCTATTAGAACAATTATTTGTATCTTTTAATTTGATACCAGTGGTAGTCTGTTGTATTTAATATTTTAAGAAACAATCAAAACAATTTATTTTCTTACCATAACCAAGTATTTCTGTGTATACATTTACATTAATGCTCTCAAGGCTGCCCGCGCTCATGAGAAGCTTATAAATGGCGTCAAGTTTGTTAACCAGAGTAACGTATCGTCCTTCCATGATTCTGTTAAATTGAAAATTAACCATGTTATAACAAGTAATTAATATTACAGAGAATTAGTTAACATTTGCGTGACTTCATATTGCCAAAACTTATTTTCTACTTTAGGAAATCATGGAGCAAGAAGAAGTAAAATAGCAAGCATTTTACTATATACATGTACATGTACATTAAACTCAAAGCGAAAAATGTCTCATACTAACCTTTTAAAAACCATACTTAAATACATATCGTTCAGCCGGCAAATGGGAGTATATAAACAAGACAAAGCCTCCGAGTGCAGAAAACTCCATCTCTCTCCGCTGATGAAACACCCGGAATAAACATCAACGCAATCTGAATAGAGTAACAAATCATCATAAGAGCTCAACATGTGAAAAAAAACGCTTGATAACCATTTCTCCTAATCCATATCATTTTTTTTCAGTAACCTTTCAATACACAATCTAGTGTAAATGTCTTTATGCAGGATAGTACGGTGAGAGTTATGGCACACTTTATACCATACTGTTTATTCTTACTTAAAGGGGCACTCCCTACATCTAGCAGATCATATTCTCCAAGCATAAAGAATGTGTTCAATGAACGTAAAATAATAAGTAAATACAATTTAAAGAACAAAATATGTCGAAAAAATGCCTCATTTTAGCACAAATAATCAGCATAAAGACCGTCCATAATAAATCGCTACCCACCCTTTAATTGTACAAAATTATTGAATGTTTTACGGTACTGACATTATAATTGAGGGCGCCCACTGGTGAAAATCAGTACATGTTTAACAAAAAATGCTATTTTCCCTTTTTTATAGAGACTAACATACTGGTAGTTACATTGTAGTTTCTGGAAAAAAAATATGGGTCGATGAATTACATTTTTCTCAACGTTAATCTTTATTGATGCACCATCAAAGGGGGGTGCTAAATTCAGAATTAGCTGGAATTCGGGTATCGTAAAATTTTATGTCTGAAGTATGTTTTTCAGAATTAGAATCGATTTTACATCTTTTCTTATGTAATATGTCAAACTTTAGGATGAAAAGTAGTGTTTTTGTCATCACCTGAATGAATGTTACTAAACCCACTTAACTAAATATCAATATATTTTTTTTTCATTTTTGATAAAATCATGTTTTCATGTACAAGTGAACAAGTTGTTTTTAGATATTTGCCTACAGTAGGAACAACACCTTTTTTATAGATCGCAAACATAAAAACAAATGTGGGTTGATGTGCATATAAGAAAGAAATTCAATGAAACTGACAACAACTGTGTTTGTTTAGATTTCGACGACCTTTCAGATATACGACATAGGTCTGTAACAAAAACTGTAACAGGAACTTGTTATTGCTGCCTTTTTATTCTCTGACGATTCCCTTTGTAATACAGTTTGAATTAAGTGAATATCTTAAACACTTTTTGAGAAATACTATTTTGGTACATGTATCACTACATGGTATCCCCGTTTTGGCGTATTTCGTATGGTGTAAATTTGTCAATTATAGTCACAAAATGTGAGGTCATTTTTTTTCCTCTAATGTGTTTCTATTGTGTCTACGTTTTTTACTGCATAATTGATCCTTCCAGTTAAATTATCAATTTTGAACAAATGTACATTTCCGGAAGTGCAACAATCCAAAACCTCACCAAGGGGCACCCTAAAGCAAATACAATGTAGTACTGTATAATTATAGTAAGATATTTGTTACATGCAAATGAAATCTCTATATTAAAAGTCACATATCATTATATGTAGTCACATTTTCATTTATATGCTGGTAAATTTTCAATACTGAAAGTTCTCATACACATGTATTGTAATGTGTTGTGAAATGTCATTATATATAAGTAGTTGATCGTTATATGTTGTCTTTATTTCATTATCATACGTTATTATTTATAGTAAGAAATTTGTACAGCATTTTGATGAGTATCTGTATGGTGTGATTGTTATACAAGTATGCAATAATCGGACCTAAGTAAAGGGACACGCGACGTCAACTGCTACTAACGACGTCATCGCCTTATTAAATTGGCTGCTACCGACAAAACAATTGAGTCGCTATCAAAATAAATATTAAATCAAGATAAACTGATAGAAAATAGAAATACAAGAATATGTGTTCAAGAAACAAACGAGTTTGTTGAAATAAAACAAATCATCAACACTACGAAGAAGACGGGGAGTGCTGTTAAAAATTTAAGAAATGTCCATGTAATGTCATTTTCACCGAAAGAACTTAGCATGTGAATTACTAGCTTTTTTCCCTATTAATAGTACCTCTTGCACAGTGTAGTTTATCAAAAAGATTTACTAAAATGAAAACGTGAAGTATGTATTATAGACGTAAATACACGGCTTAGCTGGGCCAGGACCTTATAACCGGCTCTCAGTCGCATAACAACACTCGGGCTAAAGCATCCATCGCGTTAGGTTTCCTGCGATATAGTGAAATAAAGACCACGATATAACGATTAGATACATATATTTAAAGAAAATGTTACTACATATGTGCAAATTACAGTAGCTTTGCTTTATTTTTTTGACAGAATGCCTGTGCATGATGACGTTTGGACGACATAAAACGAAATAAAGATACATTTTCTGACTCAAATATGCATAAGCATAATCCTGATGACTTTCGGATTTATTTTCCTATTATTTTTCTATATTTTTTTAAATATATGAATAAACCAGTTATAATTTTTTTTCAAAGTGAAAAACAATTAATAGCAAAGCGTTTAATGACCGATTAAGAATACTACAATTGAATATCTTGTATAAGCTTAACAAACGGCACAGTTTACTCTTGAAAAAAAAAAAGGTGTAAAGGTTTGTAAATAATTGAGCAAAAGATCTCATTTAAATAGCCTCTAAAAGGATGCCATGGTTACAAAAAATGTGCCAAATATCAAAACACACAAAAAAGTGTATATATACAAAATGTGTGTCTCTTACAGAAACAACACTTTCAGAAAAGATTAAAATGTTAAATATGGTGTAACTTTTGATTTGAAAGGGATTTTATCAAGGTCCGTCCAAAAGCTAAATGTTTAGCTTATGTTTTGGATGAGACCCCTATATGGTGTCACTATACAGTGTTGAACATTTGTAGGCAACTTTAAAAAGTGTAAGATATCAATCTCAAATCATACAAAAATAGTTTTAACTTAAATGGTCTAGTCTTTAAAGCAGAACTGATAATTACACCATAGTACAAGTATTATTTTATATACATGCGTGTACAATGCATTAACATTAATAAGCAAATATGCAAGAATTCTTTATGTTTATCAACACTTAGCAAAATTGTTACCATAGTAATATAAACAAAGACAGAAACTTGTCATAATGCATAATTGATATGGTTGCATGTACCTGTTACAAGGTAAGTGGACTGTAAAAGTAAGAAGTTAATCAAAACTCTATATATAGAAATTCCAAGTTAAAAATTTACATAAATTATCTGTTTATATTGATTTAAATTGTCTTATTTCCTTCAACTACACAATGCCATTGAATTAAATCAAGAGGTCATTCCTTGTTTCTAAACTGGTAGCACTAAAAACATTCTTTCACAATGACAAGCAATCAGGTGACATGGTGCTGCATCACATCTGCAAAACTGTAACGTTTTCCATCAGGTATTGTTGTCATGTCAGTCAGTGTGTGTAGGTAATAAAGCCATTTTATTAATGATGACCTGTATCCATGTTTTTAGCTTGACTGTTTGCACAAGTCTGACAGAAAACAACAACAAGCTCTGTAGAACATAAAATGCAATGAAAAATAACAAAAACATTATGCTGACACGTTAAACGTGTAGGAAATGCAAGCAGGCCATGTTATTGTTTCTGAAAATCGTCCAAGTCATAAGTAAAATACATATGCTGATCTGTTACCACTGCATCATAGATCATTATCAATGAAAAATATCAATTAGTGAATAAAAGAAAAATATCAATACTCGCTAGTCTGCTTAATTTTGGTAAATAATCCACCAAAACAGTTATTTTTTAACTTAAACAGTTAAATACACCTTTTTACACACATAGTACAAAAATGTAGAAAATAATAACTTTAAAAGAATTAATGACATTCTTAACACAACGAGAACAATCACACATGGTTAATCTTACAAAGTAGAATAATTCGTTTTGATTTTGTAAGGAAATTGTCTTAATCCGTACTTACGCTCTCATCATTCGATGAGTGAGTTGTATCAGATGCCGTTCTCGTGACATCACAAAAATACGTCCCATAATGTTCATGAAATCAATTAAGTTGAGTAATGTGAACTGATAATTGAACGTCACATTCTCGCAAATCATATCTTAGGACTTTATTGCGTCATTGTGGCGTTAACATGATTTTCGTATTCCACGACACATAAAATGATATGGATATTAATATAGAAAGGTCATCTGTATGTAACAGATGTCTTACTGTTAATACAATGTAGTACAATTTGCTTATTTCAGACAATTACAGTGTATACTTTCAAAACAATTGAACTGATTGTAATCACAATTTGCATAGTTTCATTGTAAAAAAACGTGAAATTTGAAGAAGACCGTTTAATACATGTATCATTAATAATTAGTTAGAACTCCGATTTTAAAAGATCACACATATTTATGGGAAAACCCGGGACCTCCCGTTCCGGAGGCGAACGCCCTTACCACTGAGCTATGGAGGCCAACATTTAATCTTGTCATTTGATCTTGTATTAAGTCACAAATTTTACATGTCAAAAATGCTAAATTGCATATTTGTGATATTAGAAAAAAATCTATTGCACATTTGCGACTGGTATTTTATATATTGTTTTGTAAAATTTGTCATTCTCATTGTATTTTTCTATTTGTTATTTTAAGTTCGGTGATTCAAATTGCAATTGCCATAGTTTTTTTTATAAAACCAATTTTGTTTCTGACCCTGCATGTTGTTTTTATTTGTTTTGTTATTAAAATTGTAAACTCCGTTAGTAATATTCTATTATTACAGTATGTCTTATCATTGTTATTGTATAGCAGTTATCCACGTTCAAGAGTTTGCCATTCTCAGTGTAAATGCCTTATTGGTAATGCAATATACTGTTATTTTAATTGTAAGGTCAGCTATTCGTTTTCTCTGTCTTCTAACTGATGCTGTACATCACGTTATTCCAATAAGACGCTGTATACAATAAGCATAATGGAATGTTGATTAACAATATCATATATACAATAATGAAATAACAATAATGAATGTTTGCAATTAGATGTCGATCATGAGGTATAAATATTTTTATCTTACCTGTGTAAACCCATATATCTACAGCTGAAACAGCAATTGTTCTTCCAAAATCAACAGATATCCAATGATAATCAACGTTTACCATTCTAAATTCTAAAACATG
>JAUMHA010381650.1:0-12446 GCA_032359765.1 Saxidomus gigantea
GATGCCATTTTCTGTTTCTGTTGTAGCTGGGCTTGTCGTCATCGGGTTTTGGAGCTGTGGGTGGTGCAGGTTGGTGAACAAATTCCTGTATAATATCAAAACGCATTACTAGTATCTTATATATCAGGCAAAAGCTTTAGTTTACTGTAAAATCGGCATTATCCGCGTGACGCAAATTTCGTGATTCGTGAGCAGACAGACTTATTCGAAAATTTGATAAAGGAGAATCCTCTAATAGTAAATCTATGTGAAATGATTTTTTGTGAGTTTTTTAAATCAGCGAAGTAGGAAATATAGCGCAAATAGCGAAAATGAAATCTCGCGAATATCACCCAATTTACAATAGTCTCTGTCCAACTGTAGAGAAACTGTAGAATAACACGAGAGTTTGCTCCAAATGATTGAACATTTATGTTATTTCATGGTACAAGTCTCTCATATACCTTGATATCAGGATCGGAGGATCCCAAGTTCGATCCCCGACGGTGCCCAAGTAGTGGTAGTGCCCCTAGGCAAGACAAAGATAATTCCAAATTGCCCCCCCCCCCCTCTCTCTCTCTCTCTCTCTTCGAGGTTGATTCCATCTGGAGTGAGTCTCGAGAGCGATTAATATAAGTTGTAAGAACTTCATTCGAAATCAATACTAAATAAATAAGTATAGTACAAATGTATATACCTTGTATTTGATTGGTCATTTCTTAAAAGCAATTTCACCTCCAGTCACTTAGAGGACAAGAACTTTGACTGTTTTTAACATCTTAGATCCAGTACCCACAGGTGTTTTTAATAAAGTTTGTGATCCCTGATTGGTCTGAACCCATGTACTCTGGCTTAGGCCCTGAACCCTGATTATCATGAGTATGTGTTTTATAAGCATTTCTAAACGATATAAAAGAATAATTCATTTGGTACCTTAACAGATTTTAGAACTGGGTAGTTAATTTCGTGTTGGAACCTTGACTCTGTTTTGGTGCTCTCTTCGTACTGTTTAACACGTTGTGTGAACACATCGCCGTGCAGATCCGGGTCCTTGCTTAACCCATGGTTACGATCTGACATCATCTGAGTGAGGTTTGCTTCTTGTCTAATTTTGTTCCTTCTTTCATATTCCTGCACCTGCGGACTTCTTTCAAGCAAACTTACATCGTGTAGACCTTCCATCAGAGATTTGTATATTTCATTGTCGTCTGCTGCGTCTGGTCTATTTCTTGTATATTTATCAAGATTTACGTTCGCTCGGCGTGTTTTCGATGTCACATACCCTGGAAAGCGGGGTAGAGCATTTTACTTTTCATAAACAGTACCAAAAAGTATGAGTAAATTTTAACTTCTCAAGCATAATTATAGAATAGTATGGTTTCATTTATGTCTTGGCGTAATCTGGCGATACCTAATCAGCGTAGTTTAAAAGCAATCTATTAATATTGTTTTTCATGAAACTTGTTTCTAATTATCAGTTATTAAAATTATCATAATAAATGTTCATGCGAAATTATCAGAAAGTGTAAGATTGTTATTTTTTCACCTGTTGATCATCAATTCAAAAGAAACTGGTATTACCTGATTGATATACCTATAACAAGTGTGTTGGAAAAGAAAATAAGCTTATGGAAGATTTAAATTCAATAAACACAATTTGAGCTTTTCATATTTTACTATGAGCGCTTAAAAAAGGCTGAAAGTTGTGTCTTCAACATGCGATGACTAACTACCAGCACTTTCAGTGCATTGAAATGATCAACATGTATAGGTGATGACTTACTGTCATCACTTTCAGTGCTTTGATATTGTTTAAAGAGGAAATCATTCAGAGGTGATGACTGGCTGTCAGCCTTTTCAGTGCTTTGATATTGTTAAAGTGATGATGAGTTTATGTCAGCACTTTCAGTGCTTTGATATTGTGTCTATGTCAGCACTTCAGTGCTTTGATATTGTGACTATGTCAACACTTCAGTGCTTTGATATTGTGTGTATGTCAGCACTTTCAGTGCTTTGATATTGTGTCTATGTCAGCACTTTCAGTGCTTTGATATTGTTAAAGTGATAATGATTCTATGTCAGCACTTTCAGTGCTTAGATTTTATTAAACACATAATCATGCATATGTGTTACTAACCATGTAAAGTTTGTCTTTCCTTAATCCGGTCAATGTCTCTGTTCCAAAGTCCGGCAGACCCATTTTTATTTTCGGATTTGATCGTCGGTGCGGCTACCCGACTTTTACTGACGACAACCGGCGGCAGATGTACTCTATCGTCGTTGATCTTTGGACGGTGTGTTGAACGCACAATGTGGCCGTACTCGTCAAGACTGAAGGTTTTGCCCAACCTTTGCTGGCCATCGAATTTACCTAGAGAAGTCGAAAACAACGAGAAATTCAAAATCCTGTACTGTTGAAATTTGTTGAGAAGTTCAGACAGAACTCAATCTGTCATTGAACTATTATTTGAATGAGCTTTATTCTCAAAAAGAAAACCAAATGATCTTTATGTTCCTCAACAAACAATGACATTTACATGTAAGGATTTAATATACCAACAAAGGCTTGAATACCGCACTTATATATTAAAAAGATGGAGTTTGCTGCAAAGCCTTGAAGAGGAAAGTGAGAAATTACCATTGATATCATCAAAGTCATAGATGTCTTCGTAAAACGTATCAACAGGTCTGAAAATAAATACAAAAGTTGTTGCACAGTTTAGCAGTGAATGTAGCAACCAGGGTCCATACATCACATATATAAATGTAATATATGGACCCTGTAGCAACTTAGAAACACATGGTCAAAGTTTGCTGAAATAAAAATGTAGTAAAAGTACATTGTATGTATTATCTATGTTTTTGTGAGACAGGGCGAATGGGTCGGTCTTAATTGAGAACGAAAAGGGGAAAGAATCCTGATTAAACGTTTCTAAAAGTGGACAAATGGTTTGTCTACGAATCTTATACGAAAGCGATGTAAGACTGAAAATAATAAAGTCATAATTTTCTGTGAATTGTGTTTCAAGAATCCTTAAAGCTATATTCTTGAAAAAAGACAATCATAAATTTAATAAAGGGCGGGCATAGATCGCACGAGTACTTGCGAAAAGTTGTGGAGGTTGACAAATCACGGATTTCATGTAAATCATGGGTCACGGAAAGCATATAAATAAACATGTGATAATCTGACTTCGTAATTGATTTGATACTGGAAATATGCACAACAGAGTGTCAAACTCTGAAGTAAAACTCTTGTGATCTATTTGTACATTACATATTCGCCCCGGGATCGGGGGGTGGGGGGGGGGGATCTGGTGTCGATCCCCACCACTGCCCAAGTAGTATTAGTGTTAGGCAAGACATAGTTAAATCCACATTGCCTCTCTCTCGCTCTCTTCGAGGTTGATTCCATCTGGATTGGGTTTGGAGAGCGATTAAGTTGTAAGAACTAGATTTGCAGTCGAGAATAAATAAATAAGTATAAATAAAGTAAAACAATAACATGTAACATTTTACACCAAGGAGAATCAACTCGTTATAATGTACAAAAACTTACTTGTACTCTTTCATATTTTGAAGTTGTTGTTATAGATTCTCCAATTTAAGAAAGCTCTATTAAACTGTACGCAGACAATATAAGTCAGCATCAACGTTGCTATGTCACGTGACAATTCGTTGCTTCCGCCCAAGCGAAACAATACAGTACGTAACGTGCTTACGAAACTTTTGACGTCGACGTCTGACGTAAAACAATGTTTCGGTCATTGAAGCTAAATTTAACAAAATGGAACTTGTTGTCTTTCACAAACACAGGATAACACAAAAAAGGAATGTGAATTCTAGTGGTGAAGATCGCATTTTAGGGCACTTATATACGTAACAGAAGTCACGGTTATTTTGGTAAAGAATCAAGCAAAAGGGTGGATGTGGGCGAGCTTGTGAGCCCTTAAGAAGTTTTGTGTCTGATGAAATTATCATCATATTTCGCCTCCGACACATGAACTCCCTAATGTCCTTAAAGATGTTTACAATTGACAAAGACGTATAACAACTTTTATCAATGCTAATTTCTCATACAGAATACTTTTACATTCCCGAGATACATTTAATTAGACGTCCTCAAGTAATGGCTTCGTAAATCTTACAATGGAAGGGCCAATTTTGACCGCAACGGGGTAGAGGACCAAATAACACCAACTACCTAAGCTCTTAGACTCTTGGTTCTAGATAGCTTTAAATAAGTCTATAAAACATGTGAAACCTGGTGGCGGGGCCAATTTTGAGTCAAGGGGTATAAATTCCACATATTTGGTAAAGCACCACTAGGTGACCGGATGCTTTCAGCACCATTTTTATTCCTTTTAATTGCAATATAAACAAAAATACAAAATATGCAATAATAAACAGAAAATCTTACCAAATTTTACCAAAAAGGACTCTGCAATTGTGAGTCCAATTATATTTCCCTTCACAGGGGAGAAGCTATCTAGGCAGAATAGGCCGCAGCTCCTCTCTTCCTTTGGCACTAAAAATTACAAACTTTTGAACAAAAAGGAGAGTGGCATCTCCTAATAAATATCTCGTATTTAGACAAAAAAACACACATTCACAGCATCAAGCGAGAGATGCTTTTAATTCACTTAACATGACAAAACACAAGTACTACCAGGTGATTTTACATACAAAATATCTGAGCTCTACACGTCTTGGTTTTGGAAAAGAAGATTTTTAAAATATTTCCTTAAACTATATAAATAAGTGACCACGGACAGGGCCAACTTTGACCAAATGGGCATGCTTTGAACGAACTTAACAGGCGACCGCTACACAATGTTACATACCAAATATCCAATATTTTGACTTAAAAGTTTTACTATGAATTTCTTTGTAAAATAAATGTATATGAACCCCCTGAGTTGGGTCAATTTTGACCCGAGGGGAACAATTTGAACAAATTAAATAGAGGTCCACTAGACAATTTTGACCTTTGTGGCATACTTTAAACAATCTTGATAGACATCAACTAGACAGTGCCACACACCAAATATCCTAGCTCTGGGCCTTGTAGTTTTGGAGGTCAGGACATAAAAGTTTTTTCTGCATGGATTGGAATTCTTTGAACAAGCATGGTATAGCGCTTCATGCAAAGATCATTCCTGCAAAATTTCATTATTATTGGCCATGTGGTTTATGGCATTTGAAAGAAATGGTGGACGGACAGATGAGGGACTATGTAGGTACTAGGACAGATGGTGAGCTGTCACAATAGCTCACCCTAAGCACAAGTGCTCGGTGTACTGTTCAGAAACTGAAGTGTCCAAGAGCTGCTATTGCTGGTGTTGAAATCTCCATTATATCTCCTTTAACAAAGACTCAAAAAAACAAACACCATTGTAAAATAAACAAGCCATGCAAGTCATTTGATGATTCTTTTATTATAAATGACATGTATATAAAAATAATAGAATTACAATATAAAGATGTATATATATACAAATAATGTACGGAGTGTGAATTTGAAGTAACATAATCCTCTGTATGTGGTCTAAGTAAAAGGAAACCAAACTTCTCATAGCAGTTACTTCCCTTTACAATATACAGTAACCACTGCTATCACAAAGTTTAAACAAGATTTTGTTAAAATTTCAAGAAATACAAATTGTTTTGCACTGCTTTTACAGTAAGATTTATCTGACATTAATTTTATAAAATAAAAACTTAACTGTCAGAAGGTTTAATACAAAAAAGTTATTTTAATAGTTCAACTGTTTACATGCTGCAAGTGACATTTTCCATTATCACATGGTTTCTTGTGAAGGAAGTGATTTACGAGTGGGAACTCACTCAATCACATCTCTGTGAGGAGTTTAAGAATAGGTGATATTTTACTGCAAAAAGAATTTGTTCAGCTAGACCAAAGTAAATGTATCATGTAAACCTAATACATGATGGCACCTTGTAAACATTGCGATTAAAATGCATCTTACATTCTAGCGCAAAATAAAAAAATCTTTAATTAAATGAATACATAACAAATTAAACATTGTTATGATTAATGATTACTCCATTAAATAGTTAAAAAACCCACATATTAAATTTGAGCAACTTATTTCAGACCATGTCACATAGAAAATATCTTAACCTTAAATTTGTTCTTGCAGAACATACCTTAAATAACTTTTGCTAAAGAACAAGTACTCTTAGTTTCTGACCGTATGAAATGCTATGGTGTACCATTTAGGTCAAAAGTACAAAGAAACTGACAGTTTCATCAGCAAAAAAGTTGTTATGTGTTAAATGTACATGGATACGTAGCAGTTTACTGTAAACTGTACTTAGTTATCTGTAATACAGTACAATCTCTCGGGAGCATACACCCTTGGGAACACAGAAATGCGTTTGTTGTAGAGAGGTGTTGTACTGAAGAGGTTTCTTCCTCACATGATTGACAAACATTTGCATCTTGTTAGGGAGGGTGTTGTTTTAGAGAGGTGTCCTACAGGGAGGTTGGACTGTATAGTAGTTTAACAGTTATCGAGTACATGATGTAGCTATAATAAATGATCCAAAACTAAAACATTCAATCGATCAGCTTTGACTGTAGAATGGATGGTTTAATGCACAATCATGTTAAAAAAAAATCCATATATACTTAAAGAGATGGCAATATATACAAATGCAGAATGAGAAAATGTGTTACATGTACATCTTTTGAATGATGTAAGCACAAAAGTTTTAGTAAAAATGTGAACAAATTTTTGCCTTACAGCCTGAAAAAAAATCTAATTTGAAAGCTTCATACATTCCTATTTATAGAACATATCATTTGAAAGTGCTCATTAACTTGTCGGTCATTTTTACAGGTGGGCAGTTTACCACTGAACTTGAAAAAAATTGTAATGCAGGAAGAAGGAGCTAAAAATGACAGCTTCCTTCATTGCTGTGACTTGGGTGACGGCGTAGACCCTGAATGCGTAAAGAGAGACTTGACCCGGTGATTACCAGTATGTGTCCAAACCCAGCGATTAGATCTTGCCTTTAAGGTCCTCTCAAAAGTCCAGGACCTGGTTGTTTGAAACTTTAATCAACGATTAAGCTAACAGTTGGTTACCTTTAAGAGTTATATTTCTAAGGTTTGAAAGACTTATTAAAGCAGACATTTGAACTCTTCAAAGCAAAAGCGAAAAATTCGACTTGAGTTTCCCAACAAGAATGATTTTTTTAATATTAAAAATGTTAATCTACAGTTGGCTTGACAGCCGGTTAAATTTTCAAACATGTGTTAAATGTTAATGGATATACCGGGTCCAGAAGGTAACTGTGAGGTAGGACTTTATTCTTACTCTCTTCATATGGTATGATTTCTTATTAGTTTTAAAACACTGCTAAAAATGGAAAATGAAACAGCCCTTACAGTGATATAAAATATAATGATGGTACTTGTTAAATGCTTCACAAAATCATGAACTGAGTTTAAAAACCCAGAGTCCAGAATATGATAAAAATAAATCTATACAAATTTACAGCAAAGATCTGTCAATCTATGATGAATATTTTTAAATGAGAAATATTTACATATGCCTGGAACTTTGTGTGCACTGTTCAATTTTGAGATGTTCAGAGAAACTCTAATGCAGTTGATTCAGGGAATATTTTCTGACCTGTACAGCCAAAAATGTTTATTATTGCCTTGCATTAAAGTACAATTAAAAATGAAGTCACTGGCTAAATGCCAGTTATTGCCTTATAATGTTGACGGTCAAGCACAAGTCACTCAATAGTTACTCTAACATTTTGAATTCAAATGATTTCATATGAACCATGAAGCTATATGACTTGCATGTGTCCCTGACTTACGAAAATATAATAATATATTTAAGTATAATATTTAGAACACAGGATCACTGGTTTGCATCAAAATTGTATATAAAGAGCAGAAAATACACAACCCTAGATTCACATACCATATTGAGTTGAGCCGTTTTTTTTAATAATGACTGTTCGTGCACAATTTAAGTATTGCAGTTCCTTTTTCTGAATACATGCAATGCAATGTTTAAATAGGAAAAGATTCAGAAATTTCTGGATAGCATGAGTCTGCCTTGCTGAAGATAGGCAATAGATAATTTCAAGTAGAGACCCATGTCTGCATTTTTCTGCTTTTGCAAAACAAACATAAATGTTGATACAGAAGTGCAAGAAGTGGCTCACTGCTTAAAATTATACTATATATTGTTTATTTTCTCTGCTACACACATAGAGATTAATAGCTAAATTAGTAAGCCTTAACGATGTCATCTTTTGCCGCTTTAACGAATAACAGGGCTCCGAACAAAGAAAACCAGCCTGATATACAACATAAGCCGTACGACCACGAGAGATAGTTCTGGTCAGGTCGTGGCATCCACCCTCGATCTTCTTTCCGCACACCAAACACTATCAACGTGATCAGAATAAGAATTACTGAAAGTAGAGACAACGGGAAAATAATGTTAGTTAAAATAGAGTAGTATAATACCACGTTAATACAGCAGATATAACAATATCAATAAGAGCTGTATCATTCATTAATTGTATTCATGCATACTCTAGTTTATGGAGAAAAATACTTGTACTTGCATGTATACTTTACTCAAAGTGATGTCAACAGGTGTGTGGTGCATTTCTGTTGGTTTGACTAAGGCTACGGGTTCAAATCCAGATTTTGACACTGAACTTTCAACTGTCCTCAACATTTTTTTTTTTTGAAAGGGGTTTGATTGCTTAGATTAATCTTGTATTAACACAACGAACGTTGGTATATTTGTGTGTTGGCATTTTATTATTCTTAACCTAACACATCTGACACTGCCACAAAATCATACGTTCAAGACAAACACAGTTTTTCATACTTACAACACAACCCTAACACAGCTGCCGTTCCTAAATACGTCATTTCTTTCAGATAGCTCGGCAGACATCTCCAGTACGCCATTGTTGCTACAAGACAAACTATCACCTGGAACAGTAGGCTGACACTAACCATGACTTGACATGCAATAAACCATGCTGAAAAAGAAGAAAAAAATGCATTTATTTTAAAAGGAAAGATACTACCGTATGTATGAAGTGTCATTAACTTATTCACACTTGGCCCCTAAATTGATGCAGCATTTTTATTTCGAAACAAATGTTGTTTAATATTTGTATCTTGCTGATGCTAAATAACAAGAGAAAAAAAACAATTTGAATAGCTATATAGTCAGTGTCATATTAAATGAATGTCCTATCTCTAAAATGGAAAATGGACAAACAAGTTTCATGTCATGACCAAATCAATTCGGCAATTTTTAGTATAAATTAATTGAAGCTCGGCGTTTCAAATGTTGTTAATCACCCCATGAGTCAGCCGGGGAACTGACTTCCGGTATTTGAGTTCGAAGTGAAAATGAACCGATTTACCTGCGTATTATCTTCCTGATTCAAATTTTGAGACAGGTGTTACAAGTGAACATCTTAAACACGCTGAAAAAATGAACTTACGGGGAGAAATCCACTCCCAAAGCGGCCTGGCATCTGAGGAGAAAATGTACCAACAGCCCAAGAACCGTTTTCCGTTGTAGTCTTTGTAAAAGGTGTAATCGTTGAAACAAAATTCCCACAACCCCAGCTTCACAAATTTGTTGTCAGCCTTTTCGAAACTCTCTATCCAGTATGGACTAGCGAATGCGATCACCATGCAGAAGATGGCGAAACACAAACAAAACATAGCAAGAGTCCCTTTCTCCATTTTGAAAAATGGTCGTGTGCCTGTAAATTAGGTCATCATAGGTAAATGCTTCCGCGATATCTCGGACTTCAGTTGGAAACATAAGGATAAAAGCCGAGGGGTATCGGGTAGAGGAAAATTGTCAACAATTTGGACGGATCCAATTAAAATCAATAGGGGGAAATGGTTTTAAGTATATTGTGCGGAAATGCTTTTAATAATTCGGTCCCTATAAATAAACTGACGGTTACCAGAAATATATATTCTCTCTTTGATGATGATGCCTTTTATAAGGATCAAAGATAGATTTACTAAACAATTAAGTAGTCTCACTATTTTCACTTCGAAGGTAAACCGATTTTACAGGTTAACATTTTAGAGTTGTCCATCTTCTACAGTTATAAAATATCTGATCTGTGAAAGGGGTCACACTGAAACGCCAAATTAAGTAGGCTACTAAACAAGTATATAATGCTTCATGATTTGTTAAAACTTCACGTTTAATCGAAAGCCCCTATATTGTAAGAACTCGAACTATCTTAAATTAAGCTATGTTTTACCATGGAAGTATACACTACATATTTTACTCCCGTGGTTTTACGAGTAATACTGCCTCACGCCTCTCACGAGTATAGTATGGGCATTATGCACGTAGGGTGTTAATAAAAGTAAAAATAAAATAACTGCAGGACAGTTCTTCCACTTAGAGAATCAAGATTGTTAAAATTGTTAAAAAGAATAAAAGGTTTAAAAACTAATAACTCAGATGGAAGCAGGCTTCAAGATCAGACACAGACAGGTTTGCGGCAATATGAGAGGGTTACCAATTCCACATGTTCCACAGGACCATGGTATTGGGAAAATGGAGTACTGTAAGAAGTCCGAGTTGGCATAGATTTGGAGGAGACTAAAGGGACGCATATACCAAGCTTTACTTGCTGGGAACTTCTAGATATCAGGGTACCAGATTGTAGTATATTTTGTAGCAACTAACCAGTTTGGAGACTAGACGCCTGTTATCAAGTGTACTCGGCTCAAGCCAAGAGTGTTCTGTAGGTCTGTCGCACTAGTATCTCTGGATTATGGTATCTTTTTGAAAGGTATTTTACATTTCCTTCAGTCTGAAGTTTTATAATGACTATTTGTCACGTAATATATCACCCTTTCACACATGCAGTCAGAAACAAAGACTCCAGAGAGTAGGGATGTGGAGCGGAGGAGCGGACCATCGACAAATTAATCATATTTCATACCGGAGATGGAAATTAGCCGAGGCTAGGTCTAAATCAACATTAAAATATTAAACAGACATATTTTAAACAGATTAGTTTCACAAACTGTTTAATATTATTTAAAAAGGACTTTTGATCCGTGTTAATAAAGATTACTTTTCATTTGTCAAATTATACGAATTCATGCTGGCCGTATAATGGTAAAATGTGTCGCTTGTTAAACCTTATAAGGTAGAGGCAAACCACCCTTTCGGTTTGAAAAAGTGGACTCGCTCATGTAAATTGACAGGTATTTCTAAAATACATGCAGTTTATTAATGAAAATTAGACAGTTTTTGTGTTAAAAATGGGAGATATAATGTGGGCCGGTATCGGCTTTTTAATTTGCACATTTTCCTGTCTTCTAATCATCGTATCGTTCTCGACGCCGTACTGGATCGTTTCCGAGGATAACGCCATAGTCACAACCCAATTAGAAAGGTTAGGTCTGTGGGAAATATGTTTCGCTGGATATTCGGACATTCGTGACAGTTTTGGACGGACATTCAACGGTTGTTGGTGGATATTCGCACGAGAATATGACTCGATCAGGAAATATCTCATTACAGGTGAGTATACCCGGTTTTCAGTAAGGGAGATAACTTGAATACTACTTCTATTACTCTTTTTAACTCCAGTTTTACATGATCTTCGGGAGTCAGTCGTCCATAGTAATCTTGAGAGAATATTCTATGGCAGTAAGGTTGTGGTCAAGTTTGATTATGTGCCAAATCGGACCAAAATGCTTAGAGTAATGTTATAATACACCACTTAGGTGCTATACATAAATTTGTTTACACTAAATAGCACGTAAGTATTATTTTTTCACTAGCTTATGACCCCACGATTTTTATGGGTCAGAACGGACCAGAAGCTCAAGAGTTACAGCCCTTGATCATTAAGCACGAGGACAACTGAATTAAGATAGGTCATAGTAAAGTACAATAGCAAATATATACAATCATGTATGTAATATCATCTATATTATCTTTTCTTGTATAAAACGATATCTGATAACATATTACATAGTCAAAGTCTCAGGCAATATCTACATAGGACTTTTGACAAAGTTTCATGAACATTTGACTATAAGTAGAGCTACCAAAGTGTCAACAAATATGTTTTTTTTTGTTTACCCAGTACCCCATTTACGTCCCTAGATTACAGCCCCAACCTTAGCTAAAACAACTTCAGCGTACCCGATATATATGCTTGACAGAAAGCCGCACCTGACGAAAAACAAAATATAAAAATAGCGGCATTTAGAGTGGCCAGAACCACAGGGGGTCGGCCCATAACAGTACTGATGTATTTGGGCCTCTACAACAAACAATTCCATACAACTACTACTATATACAACAAACAATTCGATTTGATTTGATGAGAATTTTATCAAGGTCCGTCCCAAAGAGCATGTATGTTAGCTTAGTATTGGGATGAGACCC
>JAUMHA010381661.1:0-25140 GCA_032359765.1 Saxidomus gigantea
GCAAGACATGAAGCTAACAGTAGCAGGTCGTGTTAGTAGCAAGACGTAGAGCTAACAGTAGCAGTTCGTGGTAGTAGAAAGACGTGAAGCTAACAGAAGCAGGTCGTGGTAGTAGCAAGACGTGAAGCTAGCAGTAGCAGGTCGTGTTATTAGCAAGACGGGAAGCTAACAGTAGCAGGTCGTGGTAGTAGTAAGACATGAAGCTAACAGTAGCAGGTCGTGGTAGTAGAAAGACATGAAGCTAACAGTAGCAGGTGTTGGTAGTAGCAAGACGTGAAGCTAACTGTTGCATGTCGTGTAAGTAGCAAGACATGAAGCTAACAGTAGCAGGTCGTGTTAGTAGCAATACGTGAAGCTAACAGTAGCACGTCGTGGTTGTAGTAAGACATGAAGCTAACAGTAGCAGGCCGTGGTAGTAGTAAGACATGAAGCTAATGCATGATAAACACCTACATTTGTACATAAGCATGTGTTGTGACTAACAGTGATACAACATCTTACTTGTAATGGTCAAGTCGGTCACATGCTATCGGGAATGAGACAGATAGAATATATGTCTACCTGGTCTATTCTCAAATTGAGAAAACACCATAGCAGGTCGTGTTATTCCGGTGATGTTGTGTTTTGTTTCACGTACATACATTTGACATAGCGTTGGGTCGTTTTTTTACACTCGGTAATTTTTGTGCCTGACTTGCTTGTTATGTTCGTGCTTTATGTGAATAAGAGGTTCTTTAGCGATAGAAAGATGAATCTGGACTACGTTACGGCGTACAAATGATTTCACAAAATAAATAAATATACAATACAGTACTAGTTATACGGGGTTTTGTCGTGTACAGATGGATATTACCCGATAGCAGCGACAACAAAAGTGCTGAAAACAACAATTTTTGTTGAGAACATATAAAGTTTCATCTATGACAAAGTGCTTTCATAGGAGATGTAGTTTTAAGGATGGACAGACGCAGGAAAAAGGACGTCAAACGATGGGTGGTCACAAATAACATTGATACAATAAGACACTGTGACGATTGGAATAGATAAGTGTTACAGTGCAAAGGTTTATTTTAGCACTATTGAAGTAACAAATACTGAATAAAATTTCGTTAAGTCGTGGTTGTAATGATTCGAAAGTCATCGAGAGATTTCTTCCAAAGCATATTATACTTTTTCTCATTACGTTCAGCAATTCGGCTTGATATTGATATGTAGTTGTTTGACAGTGTTTAGAACTGACGGTTAGAAGGATAAGCTTACATGTAACACTTCATCTTCTCCTTAACAAAAACTGTAACACAATTTGGATTTCACAAAATCTTTATTTAAATTACTAATCTTGATTACAACACTAATGTCAGGACAATCAGGCTGGAAAGCGGACCAATGTGCCGAACGACTCAGAAAAAGCGAAACAGTTAAGATACCAAGACGTCGTATTCAATGACAAGTTTGAGAGATGTTACTGAAATGTGACGAAAACTTACAAAGTTGCCGCATAAAATAATTGACTTTTTATGTATAATTCGATAAATACAATGTTGCTTTATGTGTGCATATTAACGAATTGGACAGTGGACCGTGATAGTGATGATAATTTGTACGTATACATGATGATTTTATAAATACCGTGCTCAAAATATGAGGAAGTGATGTACATAATAAAAAGTATAGCACTGAAAGAGAAAAACATATATATTGTTTGGGTACACTATAGTCGAATCCAGTTAAACGTCTAATGTTGTTCCACAATAAACAACTTAACATAAACTTCATTATTTAATGCCTTTTGAGCATTCATCTTCCATAAACAATATTATTATGTTGACAATACATTCAGTCAAATACTTCATACACGACTCAGGCTAAAATGCAATTTATTAAAACACAATATATTCTGAAAAAATATATAGCAAATTATCCGTTATGTTTGTGTAGAGAAGTTGAATCAACAACTCCATTACTTAACAGCATGTCCAAAATTTACATTGGTATTGCAATTGTACTTGCAAAAGCTTGTTGTCCGCTTCCAAATGTATTGTTGTACGATTGTACTATGTATGGACATATTTTGTACGGTATAAACTGCCAAACCCCGTGAACGATACAAAGTAAGGTCCTATAGTAACTATTTACATTGTAATAGCGACAACATAGTGTAATACTATGCGGTATCTTTTTTACTGGAAACACAGAAAAACATAATCATATACATTGTAAATAAACGACTAAGCTGGCCTATATCGCTCACCTGAGTGCAGTTGCTCTTAGCAATAATGTCTATGTTACATGTACAGGAGATATATCACACCAATGCAGCTTTGACGTAGGATTTCGAAAAACGACGAACATCGGGCGATCACAATAGCTTACCCTGAGCACTTTGTGCTAAGCTGAGCTAGATATCTTTAAAATGTTGGAGCAGAATAGTCTTAATTTACGTACAACTGAATAATCATATATTGCATCACTACTGAGTTGTTGACACTCGGGTGTAAATAAATATAAATCACTTCATATAAGACAAACAACCAAATAACACAATTGATAGTTATAAGTAACTAACTACATTACGTATATGTATATTATATGTACAGTAACAAGAAAAATTATAGCATAACCATTTCTATCACAGTTTGAGGAATAAAACACATTTGTTACCGTAAAATAAATTTGCAATTAAATTGCCATTATATTAATCCTGATTTTTAAAATTGTTATAAGTAATCAACACATACAGCTAAACAAATAAATGTTATGTTAACCAAATGTATGCGTACATATGTCATATGGCTTGAAGATTACTAACTAACGCGACATGTATTGGCTTTGGTATACATTTATGTTTGACACAGTGATAAGATATCTGGACAGAGATGACAAAAGGTGAAGATCGGGCTACTGGTTAGCAGGTTTTAACTACTAAATATACCAGTACAAAGTTAACAAGGACTAGAGAACTGAATTACACTACTAATTGTATGAGACTGCCTTGTAAAAGTATAAAACTAAGTAAAACAGTTTGTATCAATTTAGCAGATAATATATCAGTAGAAGTTGTGCGAACGAACACTGTAACCACCAATTCTGTTTAAATGAACACACGTACATAACATTTTCTTGACCAAATCCCATTATTTAGATACATAAAAGTGATCATTTCTTAAAAAATCAAACGACATATTTTACAGATATAAAAGTTACTTCACATTTAAATCCAAATACAATTTTCACTTCTACACATAAAAAACGATATATCCCACGACAATCATATCATGTGTTACAATCAAGCATTACACAAGACTAATTGTCTACAACATCATAAAAAGTGCTTTTTTATCATTAAGATTTCATATATGTCGGTTTCAGTTCGAGTGGGAGCTATGTATTAGTTATTTACTCAATGCTGCTCCATGTTGCAATCGTACGATCAACTTACTGAGAACTCAGTATTTTAATTTGAATAAACTGTACGTTTTATGCCTCTTCCCGATGTTACCAGAATGCAAAAAGCCCGAGCCATCCAGCCATTAGTATACAACTGTAGTAATAACTCTCACACATAACTTGAAATAACGAACTAGATATATACTCCTATGTGCCCGTAAATATCAAGTGTCAAAGTATTTATAACTTCTGTTTAATAAAATAAAACCAATCCCGACAACAGTAACGGCTCTACATAATAGCCCGAAGTGCAATTCGTTTATTAATGAGCTGTATAAAATAAATTTGAAAGGTTCAACCAATATCCATTGTATGATTTTCATTGGCAACTAATTATTTCCGTACATAAATACATTTTAAACTTCACATTGAAAAGTAAATTTAAAACAGCGCTAACTAAGATTTTCACAACATTACTTGTAAAACAAACGAAACGACGAAATACATGTACAATGCCTTTTAGAATGCATGGTTTCTCCTACCGTGAAAGGAACATTAAAAGTGGTTATCTGAGCTATATAATACATTTACAAGCTTGAGTTTAAATATTTCACAGTCTGTAAGTCAATTATACACATTGTTTGTAGTCAGTTTGACCAGAATACATGTATCCTTGTGATCCGGACTGCATAATTCTTCCACTTTTGAGATATGTTTGTCTGTTCAGCCATTCTTAGGATATAAACGTTTTGCCCAGAATGATGTGTTTTAAATTTTGTTCATCCAGGGGTGTTGTAATTGTGCAGTCTTGACGATTATTTCGATCATTTGGGAGATATTATTGTCGACTTTTGTCTGCATATATGATTCATTTGAATAAGCCTGTTTGACGTTCTTCTTGCTTTTTAAGTGTTGGAGGCTTGCACATGATCACAACCCTGTGCAACGCCTTTGGCCAGTTGAGCACCTCCGTCGTGAAGATATAGCGTTGGCCAAACGACAAATTCTGTATATTTACCACGGCGTGTATAATCCTTGAAAGCGTTGGTATCAAACGCGGCTGAGGCTTGTGCATTGAGAACAAGTGGGGGATCTTGAACAGCAGCAAGCCATCCTATCTCAATACAGCTTGATATGTACGCCTGAATTTCATCCAACTCTTGGTTTGCTACTTTGATTCTTTTTTTCACAACCTGTGAGATATTTAATATTTTATAGTTTGATGAAACTTGGGAAAAACTCTGGTATTTAGAAGGATATTTGTCAGAAATTAAGTTAGATAATAAAGGAAAAGAAAAAAACTTACTGTTAAAGAAATGACATAATATCTTGTCATGTCTGAAACAACTACATATCTTAAATGCCGAAACATGAATGTATATAAATCTATTAAGATAAATGAAACATAAAACGTGTTTAACTGACTTAATTAGATGTCAATTCTTAAGAGAAACAGGGTCATTCTAGTGTACACAGAGTTAAAAAAAACGGCAACACAAAATATCAACAACAAAAGTCTAAATATCAGTAAGGGATGCTTATCACAATAATTATTGCAGTTTACATATTATATGTTAGACAGAGATCTATATTTCCCTCCTACCTCCTTAATTTCCTTGACAACAGCAGGAGCACGAGATTTCCGAAATTCTTTTACTTGCTGCTTTAGCTGGTCTGGTAGTACGACATGAGAGGTGGCCATTTTATTCCCCTATAAATAGAAACATGTCAGTATATCTCTATTTTACATTTGACCATTTTCACACGTCCAAGGGTAATGTTGACTTTCATATATAAACAAGTTTATAAAACAATTATCTTCCAAACTAACAGATCTGGGAACAGTAACTAGCTATCTTGGCCAAATCATTAGCTGCAGTACCGGAAAATATTAATATCAATTGCCTATCGCTGTCGCTTGGTTAATTAAGTGCTTCGATAAATGACGCCATACATCATTGCCATATGCAAAAATTCATATCTGCAGGTACAGACAGAACACTAAATATGAAAAAATATATAAAGTAGCTTACACATGTACAATACCTTTATATAAAAGATAGGATCTTAAAGACAGAAAATAGCAGAATTTAATGTTATGATATTTAAGATATTACATAATGTGAACATTTAGATAGTTACTGAGTCTACAATGGTACAGATGCGGCCTGAGGACAGAATCATGTTACAACGTTAGATGAACAACACAAGTACTTCGCCTAGTTAGAAGTGCAATTTTTAACTTTACCTCAACTGGAATTTCAATGCTTCTCTGAACTCGTTCAAAGAAATTCTCACTTGCTAGTCTGCTACATTCGCGGTACACATCCTGAATAATGAATACGGTATCTAATGACAAAACGGATGGTTAAGCACAATAACAAACAATTCTTTGGTAGAATTCAATTAACCTGACGCCAAATGCCAATTAAGTGACCGCAATACCAATCATTAACCGACTTTACCTAAGACAAATAAATGCACATAGATAAGGTTTGAATGGATTCATTTGTTACAAATACTTAGACATCAACAAAGGGGCGAGGTTATCGCATCATTGGCGTCAGGTCAATTTTACATCGCCGTCACGGAATCCTTCAGCCTTTTACCAACACCATTGATAGCAGAGTGTGCTAACAGTTACTAACCTAGGTCCCCGATGGTCATTATAATAGCTTTGAAGGTTTCCCTGTTATTGTTCGGAAGATTTAAATGCTGAAGGATCAGTTACAATGTACAGACATTGAAAAAGATGTTTGGTGAACGTCTTGCCTTTATATCCCGTAGAATAAAATGTTCCATAAATATGCAAAGTAAAATTGAAAATCATGAAAGTGTACTCCTAAAAGCTATGCATCCGTATACACTTTATACGTACATAACGCAATGGTCATGTTGTAAATTTTGCTATTCATGCAAGTGTTTCGCAATAGAATATACGTCGTTGTAAAATGAAAGATTTGGCGTATGCGGACAAACACAAACTGAGAGTGAATTAAAACAAAACCTACTTTCAATCTAAATCAATTTACGCTATGTAAAGATTAGACTAATATGATGAATTTGCTATATGAATATCACCTTGAAAACAGTTTTTGAGAAAAAAAGTTTGTCCCTGCCCTCGCTAAGACTACCTCTTAAAGCGACCTTGACCGTTGACCCACTGACCTGAATCTCAATAAGGGTCATTCATACATTATCAACAATAAACTTTGCATTTTCTATCATCCTACGATCAAAGGTTATTCAATTATTAATGATGACCTTAGACCCAGGAACAATAGAGATCTTTCATTGGCCATGACCAACTGAACTTTATACTGATGCTTCCCAATGTGTATGATGAACATCTTATATAAGGGTTAAAAAGTGAAGAGCAGGCAAGATTTTAAACTTTCAGGCCACTTTGACATTGACCTTTAATATGATTCAAGGTTATGATATGCACAACTTTCCTTACTACTTCTGCATCACATTAGGTTTGATGAACATTTAAAAATGGGCTTACGGGATTAAGAGCGGACAAGATTTGAAACTTTTAGGCCTCCGTGACTTTTTACAGTATGACCCTGAAGTGTAATATGCTCAATTAGACCTCAAAAAATATTATTTTTTCTTTATGCCTCTGTGACATTTACCTTTGACCTTATCACCCCAAATTGTAATATTCACAAGACGTCATACCAACGTTGCAATTTAGAGATGACAAAGTTGACAGGCGGACAAATAGACAGACAGACGCACAGACAGACGGCAAGGGAAAACAATACGCTCCCTGAAAAGGAGAGATCTAATAGGGGTAATAATTTATGGTACCGAAATAAGTTTTGTTCACAACAATAAGAAGTAAAATACTATATGCTAACCATTAACGAATCTAGCAATATTTGAACTATCTGTCTCTCTTCAATTGTCTGTTCCTCAAGGGCGTCAAATGCATCTGTCCACTGGTTATCATAAAGTTCCGACATCTTCTCGGCGATTTTTGTGGGTCTGTTTTGATCACTGAGATCAGTAATATTTGGGTTGTTATCACGCAATTTGCTAGAAGCCATTGAACTCAATCTATTAAACAAAATAGAAATCTACATGTATAGAATTGATAGTTTGGCGTGTAAGTAGCATATTACAGTTGCGTTGCATTTAACTGTGTGTTTATCTGCACACTAACTTTTATACAGATTTGAACAGAAATGAAAATATCTACTTAGGCTCGCCCTAGTTTCCTTCTTTTCAATCTAATATATCTTTTAGTATAATGAGATGAGACTGAAACTTACATGCGTATTCTTAACTAATAGATACTTACATCACTCTATTGAAAAACAATGTCTGTTAAAACAATGGTTTCTTTTGATACTCATATTTATTGTTATTGTTGTTTACTCGTATCTATACACGTATTTCATTGAAGATTGAATATTCTCTTTTGTCATCTTAATTACAGTTACCGTCGAAGAGCGTCGTCTTTTGCAGCTTGTTCTTCTTGGTACATATGTTTAAAGCGATCACGTTGGTTTCTTTCGGCTTCGTAACACTGCTGCAGTTCATCATTTTTCCGGCATACTTTCTGCAAACTAAAAAGGAAATCAACTATGGTAATTTTCAATATAAATGCTCCAATTCGTGTAGATAATGTCATGGGTATTGTTGCCTTGATTACGTTGCAACAAATCATAGGCTCTGAATTTGAATATCATTCAGGAAAAAATATATTGTTCAAGTGGATAATTAAATACAAATATTATTTTCAGAAAAGTGTAAAAGTAAACTGTTTATTGCACGAAGTGCACAAAGTGAGCTATTGTTTCATGTCTGTCGTCTGCCGCCTGTCAGTCGTTTGTCTTTAGTATGTTGTCCATTCACATTAAGCTTTGAGTATGCAGTAACGGCTGCATTTTAGATTGCAATAGATTTTCATGAAACTCTGTCAAAATAAGTGTCTTGGTAAAATCTAGGTCGAATGGGAGTATGGGTCATTTCGGGTTAAAAACTATGTCACCAGGTCAAATCATAGAAAAACCTTATGTATGCAACAAAGGCTGCATTGTTCATGGGATCTCAGAATGAGCGTTTTGATGAAATCAAAGTCTAGTTATACGATTTTGAAATTCTTGATATAAATATTTCAAATCAACGATATGCTGTACTTCGTTTAACATGTCTCTGTTGAAAACCCCTTTTTAAAACTTTTGAGTAAAGCTGGAATTCTGTATTTAATAATCTACCAAAACTTGGCTATTCAGACCTTTATGATATTTAACAGATGACGTGATTTTTTTCACCGTTGCACATAATTATTTATTCCTTCTTACTGGCAAATTTCCATCGCAGAAGATGTCAAGAAATACAGGTACTGAAGACAAAGGCGTACAGCGGCAATAACATGCTAAGCTTATGTCATTGGTTACTGTTTATGTAACATTTTGAATCACGGAACCCTAAAAGTGTATACCTAATAAATGCTATCCAATGGCAAAACACTTTTACATTTTTCTAAAATTCCGCCATGATCTACAAATTTCAAAGATAAAATTTCAGAGTTACTTGAAGAAGTGAAGCTCTATTAAGATATTTAGAAAATTAAATTCTTAAATTGTGTATGTGCACAATTTCTCAGGTTTAAATGTCTGCGACTACAATAATACTTTGTTAGAACGTGGTTCCCCGTTCACTCTCAATTATACTTATCTTGCTATGCCTCGCTTGTTAGGCTTCTCAGTACTGTTGTTCATTTGTCAATCCTTTATGACGAGCGCAGCATCAGAGTTATTTGAACTAAAGTCATTTAAACTTTACAGAAATGCTTTTCAGCCTATGAAGCATTGCACGGAATGCAGTTTCGTCGACCTAAGGCAGGGACCATAACAGTTAACATTCATATTTTCAGCAAGTTCGTGAAACTATTGGCACGTCTTTCTAAACGATTTACTCTTTTAATCTTTGGTTTTACAAATTTTCATTACGTTTGAAAGTTTTCTTAAACCACTTAGGTTGCACATCTAATGTTCATTCCGTAAAAACACATGATTTTGCGTGTATTTTGGACAACAAATATCGAACAAAAAACAGCAAGGGTAACTTGAAAGCACCAGATTATAGACAAAATACATAGCTTACTAATACCATTATGCTTTCGAATAGTCTATATTTCTATACTAAATGTTTCAAAGCTACTTACTTTTTTTGGTTTTCCTCTTCTCTTATTTGAAAGCTGAAATGCAAAGTGTGGTTTCTTATCGCTAGTTTCTCTTTGTCATATCTTGCTATAGATACGAGCTCCCTTAATGGCAGCTGTATCGACACAACCTAATGCATTTCGTTTAAGAAAACACTGTTTACCTCATTTAACCTTATTTGGTCATTTTCCTCATTGGACTTGTCTAGTACTCTGAACTGTTTGGAAAGATTGCAATGACTGTCTTACAGTTTTTTGAGTATAAGAAAATCATGTTGCTTTTTTATTTGAAGTCTTGATCCTCATGAAAATTAATATTCATAAAACGTTTTTGTAATTGATGAAGGTAAATGGAGTTTTAATTTTTCAATCAAGATAGATCCACAGACACTATAAAATCAGAAGGAGTTATCAGCGATGGCAAAAACATATCTACGATAACTCAAGGAGCTAATGTTTGAAATCATTTACCATTACTTTTTGAAATTGATACGCAAGCTCAGTTGCAAAATTTGAAAAAAAATGTAGTTGTTATTAATTTTGAAACAAATCCCCATGTTTTATTTTAAACATATTTTGACAAAGTAGAAAGAAAAGCGCTCCTGAATAGTCAACGTATGTTAAGAAGCCATGGACAGCAGCAGGTAGTTATGTTTAGATATTCAAAAACGTCTTGACACAAATTTTAGAATTACTGTAGAAAGGGCAGAAGCTAAATGCCATATAATTGTCGTCACTGGCTACATAATGGCATGCTAAAGTTTTTATGAATGTTACATTTTTGTAAATAGATAGATTATGTCTAAATTAGCGGTATGACCCTATTTCTGGTCCAATTAAACCCATAACCGACGAAGATATACTAGATATACACATTCCACCAAAGTTTAAAATTGTATGAACATGCAACATACACCACTCCGCAAACACTTCCGCTACATTACCTTCGAAGAACATTTTCCATATCTTTTCTTTCTTTATGATGTTTGTCCTCCAGTTGTTTACATGTTTGCAATTCAGACTGATACCGCCGGTCAAGCTCAGTGTTTGACTGAAGGGCTATTTCCAAACTTAAAAGAAGAAATTATGACTTTCTGTCTGCTTTAGGAAACTACAAACTTCTTAAAATGTGGGTCAAGAATGCGTTCTGACAAACATCATATATTTTTTTCTTTTATTGATTTCCATGCATTACATGCAAGGAAAACATTACTAAGAGTTTAATTGAGTAATCCCCATAGAGGACACGTAAGCTGTGGTCAAGTAAAATTTTAACTTCAGTTCTTTTTCTTTCTTTCTCTTTTTTCCCTTTTCTGTTGAAAGACTTTTTTTCCGGTAGCAATATTCAACATGCTTGATATGTTTTTGAAACCCAGTCAATGTTATAACAAAGTGGAAAATGACAAGTGAGACGTAGCGAGTATATTTCTAATACAAAAGTAAAATTAAATGTTTTACAAAAAATGTGTGCATTTCTACATTAAAGATACTAAATAGACTAAAGGCTACTTACTTTTCATTCATTTCTTTTTCTTTAATTTCAAAGCTGGAATGCAAATGTGAGTTTCGGTTATATTTTACAATAATATAATATGATTTTCAGCTCCCTTAACAGTACATGTATGACGCTTTATCCCAACCTTTTGCAAAGTGTTATAGCTAGTTACTTGCTATTCGTTAGCTTTTATTTGAAAGCTGGAATGCAAATGGGAGTAAGTTTTTAATCAGTATTTTATCGCATATCTCTATTGATTCTAGCTTCCCTTTCGTGTACATTAATGGCAGTTGCATTAAGGCAACCTTATGTATTTCTAATAAGAAAGCATTATTAACTTTGATTCATCAACTGTTCTTATTGTAGTGTTCCCATTCAAGTTGAAAGATAGCGATGCCTCCCATCAAAACTGATTATAGGAAACACATGCTCTTTTACATTTCAAGTCATGATCCTCTGTTTAAGAACTGCTTTTGTTAATCTGAATGATGACGATAAGTGGAGTTTCAATTTCAAATCACGATTATAAAATCAAAAGTATTGATACGCAATTAACGATAACCCAAGAAGCCTATGATAGAAATTTGCTCCCATTGATTAGAAAATGTTTTGAAATTGATATGCAGATTTAGTGATTATCATGCAATCAACATTATATTTGTTTAAACCAAATTTAAACCAAATTAGCTAAAATGTTCAATTGTTGCTTGTCGTTTTGAAAAAAATTCCACATATTTGATTTAAAACACATTTTGAAAATTCCCGTAAAATGACTGACTGATTAGGAAAATAATTTCATAAAAAGGCAAACGTAATTAAAACAGTCAGCAGTCTGAATGTTCTGTTAATATATTTGAAAACCTCTTGACTCATCGTTAGAATTATTGTATCAATATTGTATACATGTACAATGTATAATTGCCATCACTGGTCACTTTTACGCCCTATATTACTCAATTACTTGCGTACCTTTCATCAAGTGTTATGACAGTAAAAAACAACGGATCCTGCCATTAAGGTTTGAAATACCAGAAATATCAGCCTGATCAAGTTCATAACCCGAAAGTTTGACTGAGAATGTTCATTCTATAGTTTAAACATCTCAAATGCGAATGAGTGATTTCCTTATAGTTATATTATACTTTGCCTCAGTTAATTCAAACTATTTAAAATACATTTTCAGAGCATTTTCATTTCATATAAAATGTATAAACATGTAACATCTACCACTCCACAAACACTTGCCCCAGGACACTACCGACATTACTATGGTAGGGGTCGAACCCGGGGCCCTTCGATCCTGAGGCGAACGCGCTACCGGTTCCTCCGTTTTAAAATAAACTACAGTACAGATTTATCTGAGTAATCGACTTAGATGACATGCAAGGTGAGCTAAAGATAAATTGTAATTATAGTTAGTTTTCTTTTCTTCACTTTTCTTTAATTTTGTCTTACTTTTCATGTAATATTAATAAACGCAATTAAATTTTGTAAACCGAGTCAAAGTTATAACGTTGTGGAATATGACAAAGTAGGCCCTAGTAAGCCTACTCATAATATAAAAGTAAATTTACATGTCATCAATAATATTTGATATATTAAATATACTAAAAGCTACTTACTTTTTTTGCATTTCCTTTTCTTTTATTTCAAAACTGGAATGCAAATGAAGGTTTCATGAATGTTTTCAAGTTCCCTTAAAATTACATGTATGACACTTTATCTCATCATATAGACTGTGAAATTGAAAAAATAATTTGTTTTAATACAGCCATTATAGCTAGTTTAACAGCCCGTCAAATATTTTATAGTCAGTACATTTGTATAACTAAGATATTCCAACAGTCTTTAGTTACATGCAATATCTACCACTCCTAAAACACTTCCGCTACATTACCTTCGACGAACATTTTCTTTTTCTTGTATTTCCTTATGATATTTGTCCTCGACCTGTTTTCGTTTTTTCTCTTCAGAGTCATATCGCTGCTGAAGCTCATTTTTTGACCGACGAATCGTCTCCAAACTTACAAGAAAAAGAAGAATATATGACTTTGTGCGTTAGGAAAAATGTGGGTAAAGGATGACAAGTAACATTACAACCAGTTGTTTTGTTTTTTCTTACATTTTAAAACAAATTATTCTTGAATATTTGTCTAAGGTGACATGTAAAGCGGCCAATCTATTTCAACTTTACTTCGTTTTTTGTTCTCTTTTTTACACTTCTCTGTTTTATGACCTTAATTTTTTGTTCGGTATCATTGTCAAACATTTATGATCTGTCAAAACCGTGTCAAGCGTATAACATAATGAAAATGACCAAAGGGGACATAGCGAGAATTCGCTTATTACAAAGTTAACATTAAGCTTTGATGTCATACAAAAAAAAGCTTTTTCCATATCTATATCGAATATATTAAAGGCTTCTTACTTGCTTTGCATTTCTTTTTCTTTTATTTCAAAACTGGAATGCAAATGAATGTTTCATGTTTATTTTCCTAAAATATTTCCATGATTCAAGTTCCTTTGAAATTACATGTATGTCATTTTATCCTAACTATTTAATCTGTGCTATAGAAATCTAAATTCATTTTTATACATTCAAAGTGAGTTAAACATCTATTGACTCACGTTTAAAACATAAAATTGCAGAAGGCAAATTACATTTTTGTCATTTTTTATTTAAAATAATTAAAACACATTTTCATAGCATTTTCATTACAGATAAAATGTATAAATATGTAACATCTAACACTCCAAAAACAATTCCGCTATGCATTACCTTCGAATAACATTTTCTTTATCTTTTCTTTCTTTATCAAATGTGTCCTTTAAGTTTTTGCATTTTTCCAGTTCAGACTCATATCGCTGCTGAAGTTCATTGTTTGTCCGAAGGACGTTCTCTAACCTTAAATACATGTATAAAGAAGAAAATTGAAGAATTAATATGATTTTCTGTGCATTAAATTTAGGGTTAAGAAAGAGACGGAAGCGCTTCGAAAAAACATTACAACGTTTAAGGAAATGTTAACCAAAATCGCTTGTATTCTTCAGTAGATTTATCCATTATGGATTATTTTACTTAAGCACAGAAATGGTTTACAATCTGAAGCCAATAAAATATGTGCCTTTGGTCTCTCATGTCTAATTTAAAAGCGTTTTTTAATAAGCCTAATTTATACATACGACTGAAGGTTCTTTAGATGTCAGTCAAATCAGACTATGTTTAGTGGAAACACTCGAAAGTTAACATAGCTAGGATAAATATAAGATTTACTGATCGTTATTTTAGTATACTATTTGACTTTGTTATCGTCCACATCGCTGTACTAATACATATTTATGTAATGGTCACTTACGTTTCTTGGGTTTCTTTTTCTTTTACTGCAGAGCTGGAATGCAATTGGAGGCTTTCAAACATTTTCTGGCTTTAAGTTTACACAATTTGCATAGAAGAGGAAATCTAGTATTGACAAGTCAAGATCAGTTAAGAAGTTTGTGTATAGATCAAGTAAAGACTGTCGAGATACATATAAACTTCATGAATTAAATGGCTCACTTTATAAAAAATTAATAAGTGTTCACAAAACAAACAGTTTAATCGATGCTCTCCGAAGTAGGTGCATTTGTCAAGTGACGGCAATTCAGATAATCATATTTGCAACAATTAAGTGTCGTTAGAATCCCACCTGTAAAAGCGCGGGCAAACATTGGACGCACGCACACAGGCATGAAAAAAGTGGCAGCAATAACCTCGCCTTTCCACTAGCATAATAAAGGGAAGTAATTCAAATGCATGCAGGAATATGCTTATAAAATTTTAAAAAAGCTAAATAAAAGTGTGGAGTTAAAAAAACAACAACAAAAGGAAGGTATATCATAACCGTAATGGGACATGCTGATAATTTAAGTAGTAATAAACGGACAGAAACACGCGGGCAATATGAGCGACTCCCCTTTGTATTGAACACTAACATGACGTTTGGTTGGATTAATTCCCATTAGTAGTTGCTGCGAAATAGCCCGGTTAACAAAATTCAATACAGCAGTAATCGAAATGTCATAACTCTGTGAAAAACAATCGAGCTTGAACACGCGGACAATATGCGCGTTTCCTCTTGGTACTGTATATAGACATGAAGTTATTTTGAAGCCCCGCGTGTATTGGCTGCGATATAGCCCGGAAACGAATATGGGACGGACGTATGGACGGACAAAGCGGCGACTATGTGGTTCCCGCTTCGGGTAGCATAAAATGACATGATGGAGATATCTAGATTTTAAAAATGTTGTGATCACAAATCAAAGTAACCACTACATGAGTACATGTAAAATGAATTAATTTATAGGTCGTCTCGAGTAAAAGCTGATGATACCGTAAACGCATACAACTACACCCGCATCTAAACCATTGCCACTATAACGATACCTGCGAAGAGCGGTTTCCTTTTCCTTTCTTTCTTTATAATATCTATCCTCAAACTGATTGGATTTGTTTACTTCATATTCATACTGCTGTTGAAGCTCACTGTTTGACCGAGGAACTTGCTGCAGGCTTTAATGTAAGAAACACAGCTTTGACTTTAGCCATTATACACTCTAAACTGTAGATGTAAATTATCTACTAGTATGTCGTCAATTATTTGAACTGCATATGTCATAGATTCTTAATTCTACAGATTCAGTGTTTATTAAACATTTTTTATGAAAGTAATCATTGTTACCCTTCAAGATTGCCACATTGACTTATAGTCAAGAATGATGCTGAAAACACAGAGGATGCTTTAAAATATATAGAAAATAAGTTTTACTGAGTTATTTCTGTTTTGACGGACTGACAAATAAAGATATACCTAACAGAAAGGGTGAATTTGTTATTTTTGACAGATTTCCTCTATATTTAATGTGAATGAAACTGTTATATAGATTGTTATTTTTTTGTTATAACTACGGGAATGTTTTTTATTATAGAAGTATAAATCACAGATTAATGTTTTATCTAAAATTATGATGGTCACTTGAACGGTACTATTACTTTAAACATATAACAGCGTTGATGTTATTCTACATCTGGGCAGAAACTAAATATCATACTATCAGGAATATTCTTCTGTTCATATTCATATAAACTGCTAGCTGTGTGGTCCGTAAATGCGCACCAACTTCATCGTTGTAATGTGACAGATAAGTGATGTGCTAACTCCCGAGTCAAAAAGTTGTGATCGTATGACCAAATGCAATATTGTTTGCGCTTATTTTAATAAACTGTTGAGGCTTTTTTTCAAAAACGTTTGTTTCATCCAAAGGTATATTTAAATGAAGATGTAAGCTTGAAAAACTTTGAAGCTGGTCTAACCAATATGATAGTCTAAGATATAATATTTCAGGATACCGTGTAAAATATTAAAAAACCTACTTACTTTTGTTCGTTTGCCCTTTCAGTTATACCAGTGCTGAAAGTAAAATTGAATTGTAAAAGTTTAGTTGTCTAAGGTTTACATTTATTATGTACTAAATCAGAGTAAGCTAATCCTTTTCACAATGATTAAGAAAAACTCCATGATTATACGTATCTCTAAGAGCTTAGCACGCGTCTGTCGTTATACATGTATATATAACAGTCTCAAAAGATTACCTTTTCAAGGTTTCTTCAAGTTCTTTAATCTTTCTATCCTTCTTTGAACAGTGCAGGCATTGCAACTGCTGTTCTGTGATTGGCTTTTCTTCCTGTCGCAGTCCTTTTCGTCCCTTCGTTTGCCCATGAAATGATTGTGTTGATAATTGTCTGTTTTCAGTCTTCTTTTCTGTAGAAAGTTTGTCCTCTAACAGCTGTAGGATAGATATCACAGCATGAAATGTGATATATTTCTTATCATTTAGTTTACTGCATGTTTAGGTATTGAAACTATTTAAAGAAATGGGGATATAGTGAACGATTTTGAAACAACTCAAAGATTCGTTTGTTACTTACATCCTTTCTTTAACTAAAATGAAAGTTTTAAACATAATTTACTGTTGAGTTGAATAAGATATATTTTGATTTGTTTTTTTTCAATCATTTTCCTATTCAAATGTTCAGACAATATAAACTTAAAGACACAAGTTCTGTACGGTATAATTAAACTAACACAACGACTGAAATTGGAAACTGAAAGCTTCGTAATAACACCATACGTTGAGTATTTGTTTAAATTTTTATGTCTTTCGGTAGGACTAACCTTTGGTAAAATAAACTCTTGAAATGTTTGTGATTATAAGCTTCATGTTCATAACATTTAGAGAAATGTGAAATTCATGGTTTATGCCGTCGCGGTTGATTGAATGCTTTTGTATAGAATTCTAAACACCCTGTGATGTAGCAAGTAGTCTCAAAATATAAATTTGCAAATAGAAAATTAAAAGTAACGTACAATTTAAATTTAATTTTAAACGATTTCGAACCGTACATAACTTTTGTCTACAAACATACGTATTCAATAAACACTATAACCTAAGATTAACATTAAACACAGTGAGCTTTACATTCCATAATCAATATTCCTAATCAAATGATATGACACATAATATTATATTGGTTACACAAATATATGTTTATCCAAACTGAGGATAGAAAATCAGAGCAGATTTGCACTTGTATGAAAGTGGGCATCATTTACGCTCTTGACATTTTAATCTTAATAGACAAACGACAAACAGACGATTGACGTTAGGCGATTGTATTGTACTTTTGAGTTTGATAATCCATATGAACAACGCCCCAAGTTAGTTATTTAAGGTTTCGGGGGATAGTGCAAGATGCAATTAGTTATGTAAAAGGAGGAGCGGGGGATCGAACCTTCCATACCTGGATTACAAGCCCATCGCGTTAACCAGTCGACCAATGATCCGCTCCATCACATTCGCTCATCTAAAGTACTTCGTACTGAGCTAAAGTGACACTTTAACTGGTAAATATTCACACGATTCAAACGAAATATGAACATTCAACCTCTAGAGACGTTGTTAGGGGATATATTCTACTGTTTTATTAAATTTTACGAAAGTAAATTTAGTAATATTATTATATTCTAACATAAGCAGAACTGTTCATTCAAGGATACAGTTGAAACATTTCATGCATAGAATTACGGCTGAGATAAGTCTTCTAATCCTTGTGTTACAAAATTAGTTACGCTTTTCTATTTGGATTTACAATATTCTATAAAAACTAAATGAAGACGTTTCCAGATATCCAAATATCGCCTCATGTCCGTCACCTGTTTGTGGTCTGTCCATGAAGATTAAAATGACTTGAGCGTAAACGTTAGGTAAATAACATACATCCCCAATATATCTCCAGGCATCTTTAATTTCCTGTAAACTGTCGTAGTATTTCTCAATACATCGCGGCAACTCTTTGGAATGTGTTTTCCGTTGTTTTCTCTTTATATTCTTCTTTTCCTTTTTCATAACCTTTGCTGCTTCTGTTGCATTTTTTGCATGAATCAGTATCATATCCGTATCATGTTTAAACTCATTCTTCTCGTCGTCTCTATAACAAATATAATATACCCGAGGTAGAAAACCTTGAAATTTGTGTAAATCCTTCAGCATAAAACTTCTGCTCTAAAAATCTGAAAGAGTATGCTTTGCAATAATATGCATAACATCAATAAAGTGAGATAACTCAAAACCAGGGTAAGTTTGGGTTTTGCTTCTTAGCCACTGCACTGCAGTCCCGGACAAAAACATTCAAGAATTGATGATAATTAAACTAGATGGGTTGTTCAGTAGAACACTTGTGTCTACGCTTTGTCAGTATAAAGGGGCATTACACTGTCAAGTATGAATTTGACCTACAACATTTCGCGGCATCACGTCCCCTTTTTCATAAGCAATACAATTTGAAAGTTTGATGAAGAAATCTTAAAGTGACATTATGTTCATCTTACTGCACCTAGTGTATTTTGGGTGACAGTTTTATAAAAGCAATTTTCGGTTGCTGTGCATTTAAATGTGTTAAACTAACGATAATGCCGCATTAGCATTTGAAGTTGGTGCTTTAAAAATAAAAAAATTGGACAAATAAAATAATAATTCCTTTCTTGGCAGTGATCTCCCTTGTGTTATTAGTGTTGTTGCCGGTAGATATTTCGGCAGTGGAAGGGAAGCAACGCCTGCATGCAGTTGTTTTCTCTTTTTTTTAAATTGACTCTCCCAGTCAAAATAGGAAAAGTAATATTTGGGAAGTTATTATTTCGTACTGGTAGCAGAAAGAGTTTGGTGTATTGGGTTAAAAGCTATTATTTCCTCTACACTTTTTACACACACCTATTTCAGCTGGATTTTTTCTTGAAAAAAATGTGCAAAATGTCACTTTAAGAAATGAGAAAGTTATGGTAAAAATCTAAGTACAAAAAGGGGCGTAACTCTGTCAATTATGACCTTGACCTACAAAATTTGGCGGCATCACGACCCTTTTGTTATAAGCAATAGAATTGCAAAGTTTGATGAAGAATTCTTAAGAAATGGCAAAGTTATAGCCAACGTTAATTTATTTTATGTGACGGACAGACGGACGGACTAAGCGATCCCTATGTATCGCCTTTCTCCGAAAGGGCGACACAAAAAGGACAAGCTAGAGTTAAGATCTTTGTACACTGCACTTCCTCTCAATCTCCTCTGTCTGTGTATAAATTTGAAATAAATCCCCTTGAATACTTTCACAGTAATGCTCCGGACAAATGTGTGATGGACGCACGGACATACGGACGGACGGAGCCCATTACTATATCCCCTCCGATTTTGCGGGGGATTATAAAGGATCCATTCAGATATATTTAAGAAATAATAAATTCCTCCCTGTTTTTTATCGTTGAATAAAATATAGTCAGAAATTTGGATGCGTATTATATGTAATTAAATCACGAGTGCGTCCAAATGACTGACTGTATTTTATTCAACGATAAAATATAGGGAACAATTTACTATTTCGATTCTAACACGTTATTTTCTTTGAAAACAATCCCGAACTTTACTTAACGCGTAGTAGTACAGCATTGTAACGCGAGATACGATTGGACGCGCTTGTTTACATACGTCACATCGTTACGTCATTTACGGCATGTCGTCCTTGGAAAAACGTGCTGTATTTTATCGTAAAATAAAATGCAGGCTTTTCCCTATATGTTTATTTAGGAAAAGCAGCCGTTTGTGTCAGAATGGTCTATAAATTACAAGTTTGTGCTAAAATGTGCCCTGCAACTCTATTTTAAAATACAAAAACAAGGAAAAGTGATAAATGGACTAAATTTGGTGGTGCTTTTACGTTTATTCAGTATTTTACTAGACAGATTAGTCTGCAGCAAAATCATGTTATTCAGGAATACAGAATTCTACCATTTTTTAATATATTTTCTCAAACTATATACATGCGGTATGCATATCTCAACTTCATGTTAATTACAAACAAACAAAACTGACATGTAAATATTTTGGAAATTGGTGATGGTTGATGTTGAGGCATGATCCCAAAGGAATTCAAGAAGACCCATTCTAAATTGCATTGTTTGACTAATGCATTCGTTTAATCGCCGCATTGAATTGAAAGTTATAATTATCTTTATAAATTGTTATTACAGATTGCCGAAATCACAGTTGTTGGTATACTTTATCAATATATTTGCCGCCACACCTTCTCTCGGTTTTAGCTGTATTTTGAGAAAAGAACACCTGCACTAGTGTGCTCACATGAAGGAAACACTAACTTTTGGCGCAATTAGGCTTAAAACATCTATCTAGACATGCAAATAAATCTACAACAACAAAAATATTTCAACTGCGTCAATATATTATAAATGTTATATAATAACCGCGATTTCAATAAGTTCGTGATATATTCCATAAGGTCCCACCTTTAATTACGTTTCAGACCCTTTTGTTCCTGGTTAAAACTTAAGTTTTGAAATATAAGGTACGAGTTGACTACAAAGGGTACGACCAATTAGGGTACGAGATGACTAAGGTACAAATTAACTTAGGTGCGAATCGACCCGGAAGCTTCTGGTTGAAAAGCAGAAACTGACACGACACCACAACTACTGACTGACGTGTAGTATAAAAACTTTACTGTTATCGAATAATATGAATCGATTTATTAAAGGTCCATTACTAACACCAAATCGAATTTTCTTTTAAATCTGTAATAATGTTAACAGGGAAATACAGTTCGAAACTGGCTTCTAAAACTTTACACTAGCCGTTTTGAAATACTGCTGCAGAAAAATGAGTGAATGTTTGTGTATTTCCTTAGATTGACCTGGGTGGTCTTTTTGTCCTACTTTCGCTTTATTGAATGTTGTAAACAGTCAGACATATACTTTACACATCATTGGAAGTAAGGTTTTTCAATTATAATTAAGAATAGGCATGCTTATTTATGTACAACCCATTTACAGCCTCTCTTTGGGAGATTTCTGGAAAATTACAAAGATATTTGAAAACAGGAAAACCTACTTTCGTTTTTGAAAAGGCAAATTCTTTCGTTAAAACTCAAATTGGTCATATTCGATGCAGTATGTCATATTTTTCCTTCAGAGAACAGCCTGTTATGATTCCAGATTTAAAAGAAAATTCAATTTGGTGTTAGTAATGGACCTTTAAAGATTTGGAAACAAATGTATACGTCACTGTCTAAGTTCGGGGGTGAACAGATATTGTTACTTTTTTAGACAACAAACAATAACTAACGACAACAGACTGTGTAAACAATAATCGTCTCAGAAGTACCTCATTTATCAACGATGAGAGACACATCTAAATAACGAGCGACGACTCGTGCGTTCAAGAAAAAAATACTGGTGACCTTAAGGCAATTAAAAACTCCTTCATAAGTGACCGCCACAGTCCACTAAACCGCAGGAAGTGTAATCCCTTGTTTTGGATAAGGTGTCTTTAGGCTGGTCATTTAGTCCAATAATAAAACAATAAATTTTATTGATATGTAGAGAAACTTGCTTTATTGTATATTTCCTGTTCTTTTTTTTAAGCAGTTAGTTTATTGTCCATCAATGAAAATGTTTTCATCACAAAAAGCATTAACTTGAATATTTTACATGTGATTTCATAAGCATATTTAGCAAAGTTTGATACCTCCAACACATTACATTTGAAAATAAAACTAACTCTCACTTTAGAGAATTTTGTGACAGTTGAAATGTTGTTTTAAAAGAAATATATAACATAAAATGCATATGCTCTTAATTGCTTTTATTCTGACTAATCTTTAAAACTGACCGGTGTCACTGAACTATAGTGTTTACTCTTTAGTTGATTTGTTTTCATTTTGCACATACTACGGAAACAATTACTTGTCAACAAAATGAGACAGTAATGGTCAAAATTAAACCGAATAGTACTTTAATGATTAACATTGGCAGGTACAATTAAACATAGACAGCCTTTGGATACGTTGTTCACGCAATATTGGCTTGAAAGTACACAGAAGAACAGGAATAAGAAAAGTTAAGACCCAAGTTAACAACAGATCACACGGTTTCATTCAGAAGCACTTTGAAGTGAAAAGCAGAGAGAAGCATGGTAGAATTCATCCAGTCTGCATCAGATTTTGACAATGAATAAACCCCTTTTTATTTACCAGTGTTTAGCATTTGGAGATCTCAACTATTAAAAAAATATAAGAAATGTTGCAGACTGTACATGTTGACAAATATGCTCATAGCTTTACGTGAAGATGATGTATGTAGTCTGTTAGCCGCCATGACCTACTGAATAGAATACATTTTGGCCCAGATTTGTAATAGGTCATTTAAATCTCTTCTATGGATGGTCAAATATTCAAATCTGTTATAGTATTGATATCATTTGAATTTTAGTATCTTGACATACATCACAATTATCTTTGATCGCTGTTTGCATATGAATTATATTGATGTACCGTTGTCATAACTGTCACACTGTTCTTTATGATAACCGCAATGTTTCGATTACAATTCTAACATATTGATCGCTAAACTTGAATCTATCATTTTGTTACAAAGATAATTGCAAAGCTAGTCATACACCATTCGTTCTATGAATGGGGTTTATTTGAATTATTATGAGATCATTTTATTCTTCTATAGCGGGTGTCATAAAAATAAATGTGCATTGTTTTTATTTATCAGGGAATGTGTACTGTTTAAAAAAGCGCAAACTATATGTACAACTTAATCATTAAACACTGGCTCATTTCTTGTTGAATTTATTTATAGTAACTAGGTTATTATATATAACACTAAAGTTATTATTGACTGTGCATAAACGTACTTAAAAGACATTCATTTCTACTTTCGTTTTCAATTTACGAACAGAACAAAACAAATACAAAGTACATGTATAATATCTGTTATTCTAAAGAAAGCGAATACTTCCTACCTATCTCCATGACGATTATCCGAAGAACCTGCTCTCTGCCGGTATCCCGAAGCCATTTTACCCGCAGGTATACTTCTACGAAATAAAGAAGGAAGTTCGTTTAAACCAGGAAGGTTGAATCACCATAGCGCGAAGGGAGATGACTACAACGTAGTCATTATGATTAAATGGCAAACTTGTCTGTAGCGGTACATTCCCTTCGCTATATGAAATCTTTTTGCACTGATTGAGTTTTGGTACTAAATCTATTAGTATTTCATATTTTAAAACGTGACAATTTGAAATGTCATTTAAATTATTTTTTTCATTATCCGTCACACCGCTAAACCCGACTGACAGAAAAGAGAATCATTTTTTGTAAGGGTTGATATTTCCTTATTGTCTTGGAATACTATTATATCTATCTAAACAAGAAACTAATACTATGAAAGGGTGATGATTTATGCACTAATACGTCTTTTTAGATTTAAATTTGGTAACTATAACCTAAGAAATCGCTTGTTAAAAGTTCAAGTTCTCGTCAGAAATGGTTAAATCCAGGTTTACGAGTCTAACGACGTACCAACCCATATTTCTAAGTAATCCGATAAAATGTTGTATTCATTACAATCTCTCCAAATTTCAACCCTTAGAACGACGTGTTGATGATGCTGTCGAACTTTAAATTGGAACATGTACCGTTCAAAATGATAAAGCTGGCGCGATTTTAAAAAATAATGATAACAGCTGGCGCGACTGAAAAAATGTCATATTTCGTTCGAAAAATCGTTCAGTCAGGCGTTTTAAGCTGTTTCGATGGAAATATAGCATATGTACATTTGACAATTAGTTTTGACTTTGACAGGCAGTTTTTTTGTCAGGAATACAGTCGTTCAATTCAGTACATACTCGAAGGACATCTAAAGAGAGTCGTAATGTCTTCCGATTTATTCTACCATTTCTAAATGAAAAGTTCACAAAAAAGAACTCTATCCTTATGGTAGAGGTAGAATGACAGACTCGTCAATTCCCAAATTCGATACGATAACTGGTCAGAACCGCAGTTACAGTAGGCGAGAATAGTTTATACAGTATAACCCCGCCTTCCGGTCCCCTTCAAAATCTAAATGGGCACAACCGACCTATATCGGCCTTTTATCGATATATTTCACCCTTTTAGACCGCATACACCTGAATTCTTTATACCGGACCACTTCGGGGAAAAATTAACACAATTTTAGCATGAACCGCTCATACTTTCTCAACAGTGTAAAATCAACGGACTGAAAGTGCTGGAGGATCGATTGTCTCTGAACAATACAGTCTGCACACATACATGTGTAAATATCAGGATAACACAGACTCTACACATCACATGTGTAAATATCAGGACACCCTTGCACGAGTAAAGTTATAAACTGGAGACACAACTGTCCACACATTTTGATCTTTAACCATTTGTGTAAACTTTACTTTTGAGATAGGAACCCATGTGCTTACATTTTGCTTTTAGTGACTCTGTTCAACTACCCTATGAAGTATTAAACTGTGAATGATAACTGAGAAATGGATTTTGACAAAACTAAACTGAAAATTCATAGTTTGAACAACAATTAATGCCATTCAAAAGTTATGGGATATGCCCATAGGGTTGATTGTATTGTGCCAATTCATTGATTCGGATTTAACG